>ML278205.1:0-83420 GCA_005239495.1 Nicotiana undulata
TTAGAAATTTGAAAGTTCTTAGGCTTGAATCCGACGTGATTTTGGTGTTTAGATGTTATTTTTAGTATTTTTAGAGTGCAACTAAGTTTGAATGATCATATGTGATGTGTTGGTATAGTTGGTTGGGCTCTCGAGGCGCTCGGGATTGATTTCGGGTGGTTAACGGACTCATTTGGACTTAAAAACATTGCTGGTTTTCTGGTTTTTGCACAGCAGCTACTCCTTCACTGCGATCGCGTGGGAATTAATGCGATCGCAGAGAGTTAATTTGGGGAAGGCACATTGTGTGTTGTGCGATCGCGAACACTGTCCTGCGATCGCGGAGAAGAGGGGCAGCAAGGCAGTGCGGTCGCGATTGTAGCTAGGCGATCGCACAGTGTTGGCGCGTGGGGAAGGGGAATGGTTGAGTGCTCTGTGCGAACGCGTGAGTGCTTGTGCCATCGCGATGGGTTGACTGGTCAGAGTAGTGCATTCGCGGAGTGATGACCGCGATCGCGGAGGTCATAAGGGGCTGGTCAGTGCGATCGCAGGGCGTTGACCGCGATCGCGAAGGTCAAAAATCTGGGCAGTTATAAAATAAACCCTCCGCGACCATTAACCCTTTCTATACCCTTTTTTGAACGGGAAGAAGCTTTTGAGGCGATTTTGAAGAGGGAAGATCAGTGTTCATCGTAGAGGTAAGTATTTTGGTCAGTAAAACCCGGTTATAGGTGATTAAGGAGCATAATCACTGTGTTTAATTCATGGATATCAGCAGAAAAAGGTGGGTTTAGGGCTTGAGATTATGAGACCTTTAGGGGTCGATTTGAGGGGTTAAACGAACTCCGATTTTAGCGTTCTTTATATGTACGGACTCGTGAGATGATGAAGAAAATTTTGGTATAAGAATTTCTGAGTTCCGGGACGCGGGCCCGGGGCTCAGGTTATGACCGGTTTCGGATTTTGTGCTTAAAATCGATATTTTTCAATTGGAATTCATTCCTTAAGCATAATTTGATGATAAAAATATGCACTTGGTAGATTTGGAGCATTTGGAGGTTGATACAAGAGGCAAGCGTATTGCGGAATAGTTTTCGGGCTAGTTTGAGGTAAGTAATGTCTTTAAATCCTGTCCTGGGGGTATGAAACCCCGGACTCTGCACCCTTTCACGGGTTTTGGAACGCAAAGGTTGGAAATTTGGAAATATATTCCCTATTTAGACAACTATTGAGTTGCGAAACCGATTTTTAAGCATATGCTTAATAATATTGATATATATATTTTGATATGATTTGGGCTGTAAGCCATGTTTGGCACTTAGTGCCGATCTGTTTACCCCTTGGGGGATGTTTTTACTATTTTCCTCACTGATATGTTATGATTTTCACTCAGTCGTTTCTTGATAAAAGTTTTTGACACTTAGAGTATTTTGATACTATTTGTTGAAAATGAAACACTATTTTTGGGTTGAGAATCCGGTATATTTATGGCCTGAAGGGCAAATTTAGAGTGTCTGACTGAGTGAGGTTGCGGGCCTAATTTGTGAGGATGTTATGATATGAGTGTGGCTTCTGACCAATATTGTGAGTGATTTATGCCATGATGTGGCTTATTTATAGCGCTTGGGCTGTAGGAGCCCCTACGGAGTCTGTACACACCCCCAGTGAGCGCATGTACCTAATGAGTGATGCCCGCGGGGCTTATGTGGAGTGATTGTGAGGTTGCCTGATGGGCAGAGTGACTGTGAAGTTTCCTCATGGGTAGAGTGACTGTGAAGTTTCCTGATGGGCAGAGTGATTGTGAGGTTGCCTGATCGGCAGAGTGACTGTGAGGTTACCTGATGGGCTAATACTGAAGAAATTATTACGAGAAATGATTATAGCCCGAGGGGCAGATTTATGATGATTTTTACTAGGTTTTCGAACTATGATTTACTCTGATTTTCAAACATGCTTTTATTGAGAGTTTTACTAAGATATACTGAAATTATACTTGTTTCAAAGGATTTCTGGAAACTGGTTTTGAACTTATGTACTTGATGAATACTACTTGGTGACTTGGTGTTTTACTGGTTTTTTTGAATTGGTGTATCTGCGTTGTGTGTTTTATATTTCTCAGACTGTGATTTATTTTCATTACTACTGAGTTGGCGTACTCATAAAGACTCCATGTGCCTCTGTGCACAGATTCAGGTACCGATTTGGAGCTGTAGCTGCCTTGTTCTTTAGCAGCAGCTTTACGGGATTTCGAGGTAGCTGTCCAGCGTCCACAGCTTCTCCATTTCCCTTCCTTATTTAGTTTTGGCATTTCATTTCTAGACTTATTTAAGACATTAGCAGAGTTAGTTTTATTTCATAGATGCTCGTGACCATGTTGACTCCAGTCTTGGGAGGTTTTGTTTAGAGTTGTTTAGACTATTATTGGGACGCTAAGATTTAAAAGATTTATTTTATGCTTGGTTGCTGCTTATTATTGATTTGTGAAATTTTATGGTAGAACAAATGCGTAGTAATGTGATGGTTGGCTAGCCTAGTTCCACGATAGGTACCATCACGGCCTGTTAGGATTTGGGGTCGTGACACCCTGTGAAAGTACCAAACTACCCCTGCCTCTTACTACTATTTTCTATACAATATACTACCCTTCTCGTAATACTCCCCCTCAAGCTGGAGGGTGAAAGACATCAAACAAACCAAGCTTGGATAAGAGAAGGTGGTGTTGGGCAGTGGATAAACCTTTGGTAAGAAGATCAGCAAGTTGTTGGGCAGAGGAAACATGTTGAGGAAGTATTAGCCCAGACTTGATCTTTTCACGTACGAAATGGCAGTCTAGCTCAATATGTTTAGTATGTTCATGGAAGATAGGATTGTTAGCAATCTGAATTGCGGCCTTGTTATCACAGAACAAGGATATTGGTTGAGAAATGACAAATCCTAGCTCCTGCAATACACCAGTGAACCAAGTTATTTCAGTTACTGTTGCTGCCATGCTTCTGTATTCAGCTTCAGCAGAGCTTTTGCTGACTGTATGTTGCTTCTTGGACTTCCAGGAAATAATTCCTTCACCCAATTTTATGACATATCCAGTGACTGATATTCTTGTGTTAGGGCAAGAGGCCCAGTCTGAGTCACAATATGCAGTGAGGTTTGTAATAGGATCAGCAAGTAACAACACACCCAATCCTAGACACCCTTTGAGATATCTGACCACTCTAAAGGCTGCATCCAAATGTGACTGTTTAGGTCTTTGCATTAACTGACTCAAACTTTGAACTGCAAGGATGATGTCTGGTCGAGCAATACTAAGATAAAGGAGCTTTCCAATTAATTGCTGATAGGCAGTAGCATTCTCAAGTTCTGGATCATTTGTATCTCCCACATGAGCATCATACTCAACAGTGGTCAGTTTGTGATTGAGCTCCAAAGGTGTTCTAGCAGGTTTACAACCACTCAATCCTACTTGAGAAATAAGCTCCAAGGCATACTTCCTTTGATTAAGCAATGTACCCTTATTTGACCTCATCATTTCAATTCCAAGAAAGTGTCTCAACTGTCCCAGATCCTTTACTTTGAATCGATTGTGTAGGGTCATTTTAGCATCTTCTATCAATGCATAATGACTACCAGTAATGAGTAAGTCATCCACATATATGAGAATCACCACCAAGCCACCTCTTTCCTTCTTGGTAAACAAGGAATGATCAAATCCACTTTGTTTGTATCCATTCTCCATTAATGCTTCAGTAAGCTTTATGTTTCATTGTCTCAAAGCTTGCTTTAGCCCATACAAGGACTTGAGAAGTCTGCACACCTTGGTCTCCCCCTGCTTGGTGAACCCTTGAGGCATACTCATATAGACTTCTTCATATAAATCTCCCTGTAAGAAGGCATTGTTGACATCCATTTGGTATAGAGGCCACCCTTTAGAAGTGACTATACTGATAATAAGCCTTATTGTTGCCATTTTTGCAACAGGTGAAAAAGTGTCATGATAGTCAAGTCCTTCCTTTTGGTTGTATCCTTTTGCAACTAAGCGAGCTTTGAATATTTCTACCTCTACATTTGCTTTGTATTTGAACTTTTAGACCCACTTAGAACCAATAGCTTGCTTCCCTTTGGGCAATTCAGTGAGCTCCCAAGTCTTGTTATCTTCCAGTGCTTGTATTTCTTGATTCATGGCTTCAATCCACCTATCATCTTGAACTACCTCCTTAAAGGAGTTTGGTTCAATGCACACAGAGAAAGCTCTCAAATAAGATTGATTTCTAGTTAACGAATTTCCATAATAAAGTCCTTTGGACAATGGATAGATACACTGATTTGCAATGTTCTTGGTTGTCACATAATCCTTCAACCAGATGGGGGGCTTAGACACTCTCCCTCCTTTCCTGAATTCATGAGATGGTTCCTGAACTGGTGGTTGGGTAGCTGATTCTAATGGTTGTGTTGGAATTGAAGTGTCATCCAAGACTGTTTGTGAAGTATCTGTATCAACTGTAAACTCCTCTTCTGGAGTTGTTTCAATATGATCATCATGAGAGTCTGTTAAGCATTCATCATGTGTCACTTGTTCTTGAACCCCATTCTCATCAATACTGATTGTTGGTTCTTGTTCATTGCTTGGCTGAGCAGACTGTACCACCACATCTTGTTGCTTTAGGAATAAATGAATAGTCTATTTCAGAGTTTTTGAATGGAAACATATCCTCCCTGAAACTCACATCCCTGCTGACCATAAACACCTTTCTTTCTAGATCACAAAGCATGTATCCCTTCTGAGTTGTTGAATACCCTACCAATACACATTTCCTTGACCTTGGACTGAATTTATCTCCTCTTGGAAGGTTGCTAGCATAGCAAAGACAGCCAAACACCCTAAGGTGACTTTTGTTAGGTGGTCTGTTGTGTAAAAGCTCATGTGGTGATCTTCCTCTTAAAACATAAGTAGGCCATTTGTTGATTAAGTATATAGCAGTCTTCACATATTCTCCCCAAAATCTGTTTGGAACTGAGCTTTGAAATTTCAAAGTTCTAGCTACCTCTAAAATATGTCTATGTTTCCTTTCCACCACCCCATTCTGTTGAGATGTATATGGACAACTACTCTGATGAACAATCCCCAATGAAGAAAACAACTCATTGCAATTAGAGTTGAAGAATTTAGTGCCATTGTCAGATCTCAAAGTTTTAACAGTCACTCCAAATTGTTTTTTTTTACCATTGTAAAGAAATTCTTCAATACAACTATTACTTCACTCTTTTACTGCAACAAACATATCCAAGTAAATCTACTGTAATCATCTACCACAGTAACAAAATAATGTTTCCTGTCATGAGTAGGTATTCTATGAGGCCCCCATACATCTTCATGAATAAGCTGAAAGATACTAACAGTGTTATTACTACTAGGTGGAAACTTCAGCCTGCTTTGCTTAGCCAAGGGACATATGTCACAAGTGTGCTTCACTCTGCAGTCAAGTGAGTTTCTCAATTGCTGAATATGCTGCATTGCATTTATTGATGGATGTCCTAGTCTCATGTGACAAAGGACTGAATTATTGGTATCACTAGTAGCCATTGTTGTTGTAGGTATTGATCTCCTCTGTAAAAGATACAATCCACATAATTCCTTACTAATCCCCATCACCTTCCCATTGTAAAGCCCCTGCAGCACACAGAAGTTAGAGAAGAACATTGCAATACAACATAGTTCCTTGGTCAGTTTTGAAACTGATAGCAGGTTGAACCTAAAATCAGGAATATGTAAAACATCCTTCAATACTTGGTTGTCCAGTATAGATACACTTCTTGTATGAGTTATTTTTCACTTATTCCCTGTTGGTACTTGCACTCTACTATCACTACCACTGCTTGTGTTACAATCCTTAACATCATGCATAATCTCCATTTGAAAAGTAATATGATGCGAAGCTCCTGAATCTAATATCCAATCACAATCAAAAGCATTTGACAATAATGCACTTATACCTGCCATAAGTGAGTGACGGTCACCTGTGTCTTGCTCTTGCTTGTTCAGAAGGTTCAATAGTTACTTGTACTGATCCTCTGTAAAGAAGCTTCCTTGTGTGGGTGTACTTGATGCATTCCCTTTCTCTGCTGCAGCAGCATGGGCATAAGGCTTGACCCATTGCATTTGCATTGGTCCTTCTTCTTACTCTTGAAATACAGAGGATATCCTATGATTTTGTAACAATTCTCTTTCAAGTGACCTTTATACCCACAAAACTCACAAACCAACCCTGGCCTTTTTATTTTGAATCCTTGATTGAACGTCTGATTCTTTCCAGCTAGCATAGTCAAAACATCATTGTTAGTTTCCCATACTCCAAGAGTTCTCTGGCTTTCTTCTTGTATAACTAATGCATAAGCCTGATTAACTGTCAAAACAGTTTTGAGCAACACTTGACTTCTCACATAACTATAGCTCTCATTTAGACCAACTAGAAACTGTAAGAGTCTTAGATATCAAAATTGCTCAATGAAAGGTCTTGTCTCCTCACAATCACACCCAGGTCTTGCCTCTAGCAAGTCCAATTCATCCCATAGATCCTTTATTTTTGAGTAATAACCAGTGACTGAATCGGTTCCCTGAGTGAATGATCTTATCTTCTTCCACAATCGATAAGTTTGAGTCAGATTTGATTTATCAAATCGTTCCTTAAATTCACTCCAAACTTTCGATGCATTTGATGCATAAATGATACTAGGTTGCAATTCCACCGCCACTATTTTCCCAATCCATGACAGTACTACAGCATTGCACCTCTCCCATTGATTTGCCAATTCACCTTTGAATGAACCTTTTACACAGGTTCCTTCTATGAAACCCAAGTTGCTCTTCACCAACAGTGTTGTTTGCATAGCTCGACTCCACAAGCCATAATTTTCTGGACATGTGAGTTTTATGTCGATTAATGCTACGCCTTGCGTGTCCGATTCTCTCAAATACAAAGGATGATTGTGATCAATTCGAGAAACTTCTACCTCTAATTCTGCCATGGATGAAGCTTCAGCTATGACTTCTTACTGAAATTTTGTAGAATTTTGTCCTAAATCTAGATCGATCGCTCTGATACCGTGATAGAATCTGAGATCTAACACAATGAACTCGGATTCACACACATGCAGATGAAGGAATTGAAGAATAGAAACATGTAGTAGAGAGAGAAAGTAGAGAGAAGGAGGAGAAGGGAGCCTAAGCTCTGTATTTTCAATATGAATCAATATACAGTGCTTTCCTAACTAATATAACCGACTACAAGTCAGTTAGTGTGGAACCCCTGTGAAAGTACCAATATACCCCTGCCTCTTACTACTCTTTTCTATACAATATACCACCCTTCTCGTAATACCTAACCTCATAATACAACACTAGAATGGTTAACCATTCCCGCCATCAAAAGGGAGCAGGAATAATGAAAATTTATAGCATTAGTGTGACTCAGCTTCTGAAGTGTGGTGTCAACGGCTCAAAGTATTAAGAAATGTAGCTCAAAGTAACAATACAAAATAAGTAAATAAGTAATAGAATAAGAAAAGAAGGGATAACTTTCTTATTTCATCATTTGATGCATCTATTTATACTATATAGAGGTTACAAAATAATTGTCTTAAACATGACATTAACAATTGAAATCATAGAGAAGATGATGCGGAGGGGTTATGAAGGTGTGGGGGTTACAATCATAATAGTATGAATAAAAGAAGATTATTTACATTATGGGTGAAAGTAGTTGGAGCAGTGGACATCCACGTTTATTAAATAAAGGTGTTACAACACTTACCATTATGTTTTTGTTGATAGTTTTGATTTAGAGGTGGCATATTATAAGCTTTTGAAATTGTGGTCCCAACATAGTGGAGACATAACTAACTCTCTAGTTGATCCCAACCGTATGTTCTTTCATCGTGAATGGTTTAAATGAGCAACTGAATATTTTGTAAAATGGTACAACAAGTTGAGGCATTCCTTTATTTTCCCGTATAATAATAAGCCTTTAATTAGGTGTGTTCACAAATGTGAGTTTTGATCTACTTATCATCTTTCCCTCAATTACCATAAATGTGATTGATTTTGTCATATTCTAGTGCATTACTACATTGTCGACAGGAGTCATGGCAGGAACAAGCGATCCACAGATGGCTGTTCCTGCAAATTCTGTGGCAGTAATAGGTTCACAGTTTTGTGTTCCATACCCTGCTGATCTCAACATCGTGGAAAAAGTCATGACATTAAAAGATGGTGCATTTCAAGTTGTTGATGCAAATGGAAATGCTTTGTTTAAAGTCAAAGGCACAGTCTTTAGCTTAGTTCAACGTCGAGTCTTGGTAGATGGTTCCGGCAATCCTCTCGTAACTTTCCAACAAAAGGTCATCATTATATTTATCTATTTTTTAAACAAAAAATTCTCATTTAATATTTTGATTTGGTTTCATGGTCAGATCATTAATGTTTCTGTTTTAAATATCTTACTTTATAATTTATCCTTGTTTTTACATCAATGAGATAGGACGAAATAGAGTTGAAGGGAAGTCAATAGACACTTGTCTGCTGGAGAATTACATTATAGAGATAGATGATTGATTTTCTGTGTGTTTTTCCGCGTATTTAGTTATTTATATTTTGACTTTGGCTCATGTGTTTACTTTTCTAATTTCATGAATATTCAGCTATTGAGTGTTCATAGTAGATGGCAAGCGTTTAGAGGAGAGAGTACGGACGCTAAAAATTTGCTTTTTAGTATCAAGAAGTCTGCACTTCTACAATTCAAAACCAAGTTAGATGTATATCTGGCTGCTAACACGAAAGAAGAAGTTTCTGATTTCAAAATTGAAGGCAGCTGGCTTGACAAATCTAGCGTTATTTATGATGCTAATTCTACCACAATAGCCCAGGTAAATAGTACTACTCAAGCACACAAATATTTGACTATTTACTTTTCTAACTGGTATACCTACATTGTTCTGTTTATATTAATCATACTTGTAATTGCATGCAGATGCACAAGAAACTCACAGCAGAAAATATGCTACTTGGCAAAGATAATTTTGGTGTGTCTGTGAGTGCAAACATAGATCATGCATTCATAGTTGCTCTTATTGTGATTCTTGACGAGATTAACGAAAATAACTGAGATTATTGATGGAAAACAGGTATGAACAGCGGAAGCAAATAGCCAGGATCACTTGCATGTAATATAGATAACACATAATCACACATTATAATCGAACATAAAATCGATACTTATCTCTTGAAGCGTGACCACGATGGCGATAGGAACCTCTAAGCAAGAGCAAAGCCGTCCACGAGATTATCCTCCAGTTCCACGGTCTTCTGATGTGTGACCCGAATAATGCCCGGAACTAGCGAAACTCGTGTGGGCGAGTTTCTCCTAAGAAAACTGTGACCTCCGCCTCCTTATGGAATAAGACCCCCTTTATATAGGCACAGGTTTTAGGGTTTAAAACATTTTCCTAAACATGCTGGGTCTTCCTTTTCCACCAAGAAATAGAAATCCATTTTATTCCTAATTATTCGGGCACATCAGGGACTGCAGTGTTTAATTAAGGAGGCTTCCTATTATGGACTTAATTCGAAATATCCGAATTAATACTACCATAATCAATTACGAATTATTCCACTAAAAATTCGTAACTGCACTCCTCAGTTCAATTTCGAAATTCTTCCATTAAACCTTATTTAACTCCCCATGTTAAGATTCAGATACTAGTCAAATAAATTAAATTACTGACAATTTAATTCATTGATTATTTCCTTTAGACTTTCGCTCAACTTATTTCATGTGACGGATAAAAAATCCACCTGTAGAGTTTACACATGAAAACTTATAAGCTTTCATAAAGGTGTATCATCAATCTCTAGACCGAGACATGGATTCCATCAACTAATTATTACTTCGCCAATGTACATTATTATCATCCAATTTACCAGGCATATTGACCCACGAAAGAATCTCGTCTTTTAATAAATCAAAACAATAATAATATACACAGCTAATAATAATTATATTAAGATTAAGAGTATAAGTACATTAAATGGCTAGAGAGTTTATTTTATTAAGTCAGTATAAAATACTTATCTCTACTTGGTCCGTTCAATACATACAAAATGTACTAGCACAAGAAGTTGGAATTAAACCATTCCCATAATCAAGATAAATTACATTTAATCTTGTGCTACAATCATCCATGATGGTTTGTCCAATTCCATCATTAGATTGTGAACATTGTCATTATGCTTACAAGAACCGATGATTTAATATTCCGTGTATAAGCTAAACTCTATACACTAAATTATCTACTATATAAGCAAAGGACACAGACTAATATATGATCTATTTAAAACTTTATTAAAATTGAATAAGCAATTGTTCCATAATAAATACTATATCCAAACCAAAATCCATGGTTAAAAGTATATATCCCAACAATCTCCCACTTAGACTTTTAACCATGACAATTGTTAGAATATACTATAACGAAACGCATGGTTAATAGTATATGCCCCAACAATCTCCCACTTAGACTCATAACCATGCATCTACAACTTTCTCAGGCATTCTTTTACATGACTATTAAAAGTCTCCACAAAATAAGATTTTGCTAAGAATCTTGCCAAAATATTTCTGATGCAATCATTGTCCAATAATGTTTTGTTGTAACTATCTAGTTTGATATTAAACTCTTCAGAGATCCTGTTACCGAAACTATCCCAAGAGTGTCCATCAAACTATGATTTTTCTTAGTATTCTCCCACTACGACGAAGTACTACTAATATTACCTTCATTACCTTACGGTATTGAAATATTAGCTACTTCTTACTATAGTGTTCACTGTTCAAACATCACTCCCACTTGACAAAGGCATGTCTATTAACGTTCTACCACTACTTAACTACAATGGAACGTCAATTCGGACATGTGGGTTTTGATGTTCTTGAACATCTAGTTATTTCTTTGCCCAGTTCCTGTAAAAATAGTTTACTTCTAGGAACATGGTTTATTAAGCAGTCCTTATCTAGAAAAATGCATTTGTTTTAACAATTGCCTTATTTTCTTTAGGAAAATAAAATAAAACTCCATTCGTTTTCTTGGATATTCAACAAACATGCACCTATCCATTCTTAGTTCCAACTTATATATCCGCTTTCCCTTTCAGCATATGTACTGGACAATCCTACATCTGAACATGCCAATGGCTGAGCTTACATTCAGTCCACAGTTCTATAGATGTCACAGGTACTAACTTAGAAGAAACTATATTCAGAATGTAATTTGCAGTTTCTAGGAAATATTCCAAAAAAATAAATAAGGCAAATCTGAATAACACATCATTAATCTATTCATGTCCAAAAGAGACTTATTTCTTCTTTCTTCTACACCAATCTATTATGGAGTTTACAGTGTAGTCAATTGAGATGTAATCCCTTATTCTGATAAGTAACAAAAGAATTCTTTAGAGAGGTGCTCGCCACTACAATCAAATTGCAGTAACTTAATATATTTCTTTGGTGCTTCTCCGTTTCAAGTCCTAAAAACCTTGAATTACTTAATTCATTAAGACTTACGGTGCATCAAATAAATATATTAATATTTTGAGTAATCATTTATGAACGTCACAAAAATACTCAAAACTATCTCTTACCAGTATGTTCATTTAACCATACAAATCAGAAGGGATTCATTCTAGCTTATCATTAGCTTTATTGCCCTTTGAAGGGAAACAACCTTTAGTCAAATTTCCTTCCTAACAGGATCCACAAGTTGGTAGTGCCTCTACTTTCAATGAACCTTAAGGTCCACCTTGACCAACTTGAATCCTATCCAGATTAATATGGTTCAGACAAAGGTATACTTATAAGTTTTACTCAATTATGAAGAACATATTGTCTTATGAGATAGACTAATATTGTTATGTTCAGGAGAGACATTAATATAAAATAACAAGGTCATGCATTCATGTACCACAAGAGATAAAATGTTTATCAAGCTCAATAACTCATGAGTTATTCGAAACTTAAAACAAATATCCGTCTCTTACTTTTCCCAGAAACTTAAATTAAATTCCTTCTAACAAAAGGTACATATATTGCATCCTTTAAATTAATGTTTTATCACTATCAAAAGAAAAATTTAACAATTAATTCGAAAAATCGCATAAAGTCATAGTGGAGTTGAGATAAAATATTAAATAGATCATAATAAGTCAAACATTGAATAACAAAATTCAGACTGCATTCAATATTTATATGCATACATGCATCTCGAATAACAAATTTCGATGGGAAAAGAATCATTCATGCACAACATATTATATAATGCAAGAATTATACAATCCAAACAAAAATAGAACCAGCTCAGTTGGAGAGCATACTATTATTTTCAGACAATTGTATATAACCATTTAATACTAAAATTTCAAACACACTACACATATATGTATTCATGCATCTTGAATAGAAAATTTCGATGGGAAAAGAACTACTCATGCAACATACATATGTAATGTCAGATTATGCACTCAAATAAATTAAAACAAACCCAACTCAGATGGAGAGTATACTGTTAATTTAAGTCAAGTGAACATCATAATTAATAGCTCTAGTTCTATTGATCCAACATATATACTCAGATGGAGAGTAAGTACATGATATCAATAACTAGTATTTCACCTAGTGAGCTTACAATAAATTTATCCTATATGGAGGAAGACCTAAAGTCGACGCGTAAATTTACACTCACTTGAAATTAATAGTGGAAGACCATAGAAATATATTTCTATCACCACTTAATCATGATTGTATTTTAGTTACAAAATTGATCCAACCCTTTAAACTCAGATGGAGAGTTAATACAGGTTATCAATAACTAGTAACTATATCCAGTGACTTCATAATAAATTTATTCGATATGGAGGAAGACCTAATGTCAACGTGTAAATTTATTACTCACTATAAATAAAAATTGGAGACCATAGGAGTTAATTCCTATCACCACTTTATCACAACCACAAATTTTTCTCTAAGGATTAAATTCCAAAATTCACAAAATGCTCAAAAACCCATCTAGACAATCATGAAACACTAAACTAATGTTATTCACTGCATACAGCAAGTATTATTTACTAGGATTTCCGATAGACTTACCAAATTTCAAGTCAATTGGAGATCATAAAAGTCATGATCTTCAAAACAACAACCAAATTTGAAAAACTACCATTTAAGCATTTTAGGAATTCAAAACATGTCATACATTCCAACCATATATCAGTTCATGTAAAATAAACACGCGTCATCATGTTCCATATTTAACAAAATAAGACCGACATAAAAGGAATGACTTTTCATATCTGAATCACATTTTAATCCCACAAGAATTCGAATACGTCTTTTTAGACGAATTTAAGATTCAACAATTTGATTTACATTCTTTCCATATATCATATTAAGCTAAATCATCATGTGTAATCATGTTCCAAATTTAACAAAAATAAAATCGATATATAAAGAATAGTTTTTTTGTCTTCATATTTAAAGCTTATTTAATCCGATAAACTGCTGAAAACACCACATAAAAGTCCTCGAAACACCAGAAAATAACGTAATTCACCGCATAACAGTGAATGTTTCTCACCAGGTCATTTTCAATGGATCTACTAAATTTCAGGTAAATTGGAGTTCGTCAAAATTCATGACCTCCAAATCCATGACCAAATTTATAGATTAACCGTTTTAGGCATTCTCATAGATTAAAATAAATATGATCATACTTTCTATTATCCTTATAATTATTCTATGAGCACAAGACATGGATTATGTCCGTCCTTTTTCGTAAGGTACATAAAACCGCATCTTACATCAAATTGTCCTCTTGACTTATACACATGAGAATTCAAGATATTAAATATTCCTTCTTTTGGATGAAACCTTAATCTCATGAATTAATCTAGTGTTACTAAGATAATGTCTTTTGGTTAGATAAACCAGAAACACAATCTTACGTTTATCAAGGACAAATTTCACATGGTACACTGAATACTTTCTCAATGACTCAAATAAATAGACTACTTTAGTAGATCCTATTTATTAATCATAACTCTCAATCTATGTACGGACATATTTACACATGTATAAAGCTATTAAGAATTTTCAATGATCCCAAATAAATAAATCATCATAAATTCTTAACTCATGCATAATATCATTTCACATGTATAAACTGTTAAGAATTCTAAATGATTTCAAATAAATAAAACCACTTTGGTTATAACTATTTATTAGTCATAAGATTCTTAATTTATACGTGTTAATGAAATAATATAAGGCTCAGACAACTATTCAGCAAACTCTAAAGAGTTCTAATTCATGATGGAACAGTAGATACTAATACTACACCATCATTATTGGTTTATGACTCTTTGTTTATAAAGCCCATGTTAGCCATCAATCTATAATTCCACATAACCAAATAATGACTTTACTGCCATGATAATTCATCATTAATCAAGATTGATTCTTGGCCAAACAATCAGACAAGGCACGTGTGCCTAAAATAGAGCAACAATATAAACAAAACAAAACAAAGCAGTGATCTTATACGTTATAGTGGTTAAACCCACTTGTTCCAACCACCACCTGTCCATGTGCAATTAATTAGGAAGACAAAATATTATCTTTTCTTACCATAAAACGCGGCAGCTGCCTTCTACGTTTCCTTTAATAACCAGTATTTCATTACTATCAAAAGAGACCTAGCCTCCACTGTTGCAACCTTTGTAAAATAGCAAATTAATGGATAAAATCCACTTCCATGCCATCGGCGACAAAAACAACAACCAGAGGCCTTCTTCTATTTTATTTTATCTCCTTCTAATTAACCACATGAAGAGAAAAAATAATTTGCCACAGACACGTTCCTTTTAAAATGAGAACCCTAGAGGCAACGCTGTATTCCTTTCCTCCTCAATCAAAAAAAGGAGAAGCAACTAAAATTCACATGAAGACCAACATAAACGCCGTTACTTTTGAAAACGAGAACAAACACTAATTTTTTTCCTGCCTTTTAAAATCACAAAACTGATATTTGCAAAACCAGTACGTCTTAAACGTAACTCAACACCGACATATATAATCACACATATACATATCATCTACGTTATCTACTTAGATACAAGGAGGCTCTGATACCAATTGATGGAAAACAGTATGAACAGCGGGAGCAAATAGGATCACTTGCATGTAATATAGACAACACATAATCACAGATTATAATCGAACATAAAATCGATACTTATCTCTTGAAGCGTGACCACGACAGCGATAGGAACCTCTAAGCAAGAGCAAATCCCTCCATGAGATTATCCTCCAGTTCCACGGTCTTCTGCTGTGTAACTCGAATAATGCCCGGAACTAGCGAAACTCGAATAATGCCCGGAACTAGCGAAACTCGAATAATGCCCGGAACTAGCGAAACTCGTGTGGGCGAGTTTCTCCTAAGAAAACTGTGTAGTAAAACCTCCGCCTCCTTATGGAATAAGACCCCTTTATATAGGCACATGTTTTAGGGTTTAAAACTTTTTTCTAAACTTGCTGGGTCTTCCTTTTCCACCAAGAAATAGAAATCCATTTTATTCCTAATTATTCGGGCACAGCAGGGACCGCAATATTTAATTAACGAGACTTCCTATTATGGACTTAATTCGAAATATCCGAATTAATACTACCATAATAAATTATGAATTATTCCACTAAAAATTCGTAACTGCACTCCTCAGTTCAATTTCGAAATTCTTCCATTAAACCTTATTTAACTCCACATGTTAAGATTCAGATACTAATTAAATAAATTAAATTACTGACAATTTAATTCATTGATTATTTCCTTTAGACTTTCGCTTAACTTCTTTCATGTGACTGATACAAAATCCACCTGCAGGGTTTACACATGAAAACTTATAAGCTTTCATAAAGGTGTATCATCAATCTCTAGACCGAGACATGGATTCCATCAACTAATTATTACTTCGCCAATGTACATTATTATCATCCAATTTACCAGGCATATTGACCCACGAAAGAATCTCGCCTTTTAATAAATCAAAACAATAATAATATACACAGCTAATAATAATTATATTAAGATTAAGAGTATAAGTACATTAAATGGCTAGAGAGTTTATTTTATTAAGTCAGTATAAAATACTTATCTCTACTTGGTCCGTTCAATACATACAAAATGTACTAGCACAAGAAGTTGGAATTAAACCATTCCCATAATCAAGATAAATTACATTTAATCTTGTGCTACAATCATCCATGATGGTTTGTCCAATTCCATCATTAGATTGTGAACATTGTCTTTATGCTTATAAGAACCGATGATTTAATATTCCGTGTATAAGCTAAACTCTATATACTAAATCATCTACTATATAAGCAAAGGACACAGACTAATATATGATCTATTTAAAACTTTATTAAAATTGAATAAGCAATTGTTCCATAATAAATACTATATCCAAACCAAAATCCATGGTTAATAGTGTATATCCCAACAATTATGTCAAGAATTTACAACATCGCTAATTTTTGTTTATTATTTCCATCTTTTTTGTCAATTAAGAATTGTATGTTGTACATTTTATTTTTAATAAAATGTATTTGCTAATCATATCTCTCCTTATCAACTCTCTGTCTGGTGTACACGTCTACATTTTTTAATACATTTTTGGTAATAATGGCTCCATTCTTAAATTTGAATGTCATAAGTAACTTTTTCTAGTTACTCCCTCCGTTTCATATTAAATGAGGTACTTTCCTTTTTAGTCTGTTCCAAAATTAATGATACATTTCTAAATTTAGAAATAATTCAACTTTAAACTCCTCATTTTTCCCATTTTTACCATTAATGAGAAGTTTTTATAACCACACAAAAGTCATGGCCCCACAAAGCTTTACCCCTTAAGCTTTTAAGACCACAAATTTTAAAAGTCTTTCTTTTTTTCTTAAACTCCGTGCCGAGTTAAACTACCTCATTTAATATGAAACGGAGGGAGTATCTTTTATTACCTTTTGGATATTGAAGCCAACAAAATCCACCTCCACTAGATTGGTCTGCATGAATACGTCTATGCTTGGGTTGTCCAAGTGCATAAGAATTTCTATTGCGAAAATAAATTCAAGATTTAGAGCCACCGAATGCGTATACACTAATTCATGTTATAACAGATATGATTAATTAGTGAACTTGCGGCACATCGGTCATAAAAATAAATTAGTGAATTACTGCAATAATCCATTTTAATTTTATTACTAACTCTATAAGTTGAATAAATTATAGTACATATCAATATTTTTTTCGATTAGCTAAAATAATCAATTTTATAATATTAAGCCCGCATATTTTTCTTAGTTAAGCTTGTCACATGATATATATTATATTAAAAGTAGACGAAGGCCCTTCGCGAAATGTCGTTCGCCTTTTTTAACCTTTAAGAGTATATTTTATATTGGATGGAGTAATAATTTTAGTTATTTTTCTAATATGTAGGAATATTCATTAATTATTTTTCTAATATTTAGGGACACTCATTTAATTAATAGCCTAATATTAGGATTTTTATTTGGAAAATATATCATTATCTTTTTGTTGTAAAACTCATTGTGTAAGAGTCCTTGACGAGCTTCTTTTTTGTGGTTAAAAAGTTTTAGGTTTAGTATTGTTTATTTTATTTTTATTTTTCAGAACTCCTTTTCTTCGTATATTGTTTTTGATTTGATTATACAATGAGATACAATAATTTATTTTCTTATTTTTAGAAATAATTCATATAATATTTACTATTAATTAATAAATAAATAAATTACATTTTATTCTTGAAAATAAAATGACAAGGGAATAACTTTTCCAAAAAAGAAAATAAAAAGAATTCTTAAGTTTTGAAGGATTATATTTGACTGCTGAAATTTAAAAGAAGCATGATAACTTATGAATTTAAAGAGATTGAATTAAAAATCAAAATAATTTTTTAATTGAATATATTGACTGATGATTGAGAACTTCAATGAATATTCATCATTTTAGGAAAAATTAACTTTTATTTTATCACTCAAATATAATATTTATATATATTATTTATATAGTATTTTAAAATTCTTTCTTATTGAGATAGTGTACACGCGCAAAGCACGTATCATAAGACTAGTTAGTAAAAAAGTACCAAGCAGTTTTTCATGGTGGATGAGAAAATTGCCAAATATTAGTGACTTCGATATTTCAAAGCGCCTGTGTTTTTTAGATACAAAATTATTAAAAGGCATTTGCAAATTTGCCAGCCCTTCATAGGTGACTTTAAGCTAGCATTTGGATATAGATGGTTGAAACTTAAATTTTTTTTAAGTTGTGTTGAAAATAATTTTCTGAAATTGAAATTGTCTTTGGACATACATTTTATTCGAAATTAAAGTTGAAGTTCTTCAGTGGAAGAAATTACTTTTAACCAAAACTGCCCTAAACCAGTTTTTGGGAACTTCGATTTTTTTAAAAAACAATAGCCAAAATTTATGACCAAACGAAAAAAGTACTACACTAATTAGAGATGTTTGAGCAAATCAAAAATGAATTTATCACTTCTCGTCTATTCCCCGGCCTCAATTAGCCACGATTGCCTGATCCTTAATGTTCATAAATTAAAGAAAAGGGAGGAAATGATAAAAATGAAAAGAAAAAAAACACACAAAATCCAAAGTTTTGACAAATTAAGTGAAAAAGGAAAAATATTTCTATTTTTCTTTCATTTTTTTCTTCTCTCTCCCTATAACTTGTAATTTCCCCATTACTAAGATTAACTATCCTCTTTTTTTTTTCTCCTTCTAATTTGCCTTTATAACAAATTTATTAAACAATATGTTAGTTTGAGTGCCTTCCTAAATTATTAAAGACTTTGATTTTTTATCTTACTTCTTACGCTTTAAATGTAATCAATAGAGAAGTAAAAGATAACACTTTTATGTGAAAAATCAGTCGGCTTAAAGGTTCAAAAACAACGACCTACCACGTAAAATTTTAAATCCAATTTTACTAGAACAAATGAGCAAAATGTGCAGATTACAACTCTTGTAACCTAATACACATATACTGTCATAACCTCAAATCCTAGCAGGCCGTGATGACGCCTATCGTGGAACTAGGCTAGCCAACCATCACATAACTACACACTTAGTTTAATCAAATATCGCAATATCATTTAATATCAGCATAGCAAGTATGAAAATTTCCTAAGTCTTTAAACAAATATAAAATAATCCACTGTCTAAACAATTCCCCCAGGACTGGAGTCAACATGGTCACGAGCATCTAAGAAATAAAACGAACTCTGCTAATGTCATAAACAATGTCTAGGAACCAAATGCTAATATTGATAAGGAAGGGAAATGAAGAAGCTGCGGACGCTGGACAACTACCTCGAAATCCCGTAAATGCTGCTGATAACGAGCGAATATGGCTACTGCTCTGCACTAGTACCTGGATCTGTACACAGAGGTACAGGGAGTAATGATGAGTACGCCAACTAAGTAGTAATGAAAATAAATCACAGTCTGAAGAATAAGAAACACACAACATAATTACAACAATCCACAAAACAGTAAAATACCACAGTTCAAATAAGTGTATATAAGTTCAAACCAGTTTCCGTAAAATTCTTTAAAACAAGTATATTTTCCAGTATTTCTCAGTAAAACTCTCAAAATATCAGTTTGAAAAATGAAGTGAATCATGTTCAAAACTCATTAAAATATCATCATACATCTGCACCTCGGGCCATAATCATCACTCGTAAATATTCCCTCAGCACCTCACCATCTCTCTGTAACAGTCACTCAGCACCTCACAATCACTCATGCCTCCTAATCACTCGTCACTCAGCACTCGGCACTCGCACTCAGTAGGTACTTGCACTCACTGGGGGTGTGTACAAACTCCGGAGGGGCTCCTTCATCCCAAGCGCTATAAATAAGCCAAATCATGGCATCAATCACTCTCAGGCACTCGGCCTCTCTCATATCATAACATCCTCACAATATAGGCTCTCGGCCTCACTTAGTCAGACACTTTCAATATGCCACTCGGGCCATAAATATTCCGGGTTCTCGACCCAAAAATAGTATTTCATTTTCAAGAAATAATATCAACATACTCTTAGTGTCAAAACAATTATCAAGAAGGACTGAGTGAAAAATGATAATATATCAAGTGAGGAATATCAGTAAAATAGCCCCCAAGGGGTTAAACAGATCGGCACTAGGCTCCAAACATGGCTTACAACCCAAATATATAAAAAATATATCAATACAATTAAGCATAGGCTTTAAAAGAGATTTCGCAACTCAATAGTCGCCTAAAAAGGAATATATTTCCAAATTCCCAATTTGTGCACTCCAAAACCGTGAAAGGATGCAAAGTCCGGGGTTTCATACCCTCAGGACAGGATGTACAGACATTACTTACCTCGAACTAGCCCAAAAGCTACTCTGCAACACGTTTGCCTCTCGAATCAACTTTCGAGTGCTCCAAATCTACCAAGTTCAGATTTTTATCATCAAATTATGCTAAAGGAATGAATTCCAATTGAAAAATATTGATTTTAAGCACAAAACCCGAAATAAGTCACAATTCGACCCCCAGACCCGCATTCCGGAACTCGACAAACTTTATACCAAAATGTTCTTCATCACCTCACGAGTCCGTACATATAAAGAACTCGAAAATCGGAGTTCGTTTGACCCCTCAAATCATCCCTAGAAGGTCTCATAATCTCAAGCCCTAACTCCACCTTTTTCTACTGATTTTCATGAATTAAACACTGATATTTTGTTCCTTAATCACAAATAATCGAGTTTTAGGGTCCAAAATTCTTACCTCAATGAAGAACAATGATTCTTTCTCTTCAAAATCGTATCAAAGCTCTTTTCCCGTTCAAAAATGGTGTAAAAGGGTTTAATGGTCGCAGGGGGTTTATTTAAATATTGTTCACGCGTTTTACTGTTCACCCGAGTACTGTTCACCCGAGCACTGTTCACCCGAGTTACTGTTCACCCGAGTTACTGTTCATCCGAGTTACTGTTCATGCTGCTATAAAAAAATGCAGCAGCTTTTCTTCTAGTCTAAATTGATCCGTTAACCTTTCGATATCCACCCGAGGCCCTCGGAAATCTCAACAAATATACCAACACATCCCATAACATCATTCGAACTTAGTCGAGCCTTCGAAACACCAAAAACAACATCAAAACACCAAAATACATCAAATTCAAGCCTATGAACTTTGAAATTCCTAAATTCACCAACGACGCCGAAACTATCCAAAACAACTCAGATTGACCTGAAATTTTGCAGACATATCCAAAATGACATTACGAACCTGTTTCAACTATCGGAATTCCATTCCGACCCCGATAGCCTATTTTCCACTGCCGACCGGAAATCGCCAAAAACTAACTTTCGCCAATTCAAGCCTAATTCTACACCGAACATCACAAAAATATTTCGGACACACTCCTAAGTCCCAAATCACCTAACAAAGCTATTCGAGCCATAAAATCCGTATTCCGAGGTCATTTACCAATAAGTCAACTCTCGGCTGACTTTTCTAACTCTAAAGCTACTTTTAGAGACTAAGTGTCTTAATTTCTTCTATAATCATTCCAAGACCGAGCTAACCAACTCTAATACATCATGGACTGTATAACCAACCTATGACAAGGAATTAACAGTAAATATAATGCAGATTCTACGTAACGACCGACTGGGTCGTTACATTCTCCCCCTCTTAAACAAACGTTCGTCCTCGAGTGGGTCTAGAAATATACCTCGAGTCTCAAACAAGTGCGGATATCTGCTCCGCATCTCCCGCTCGGTCTCCCAAGTATCCTCCTCCACTGGCTGACCGCTCCACTGTACCTTCACTGAAGCTATCTCCTTTGACCTCAACTTCCTGACCTGACTACCCAAAATAGCCACTGGCTCTACCTCATATGACATATCATCCTCGAGCTAACTGTACTGAAGTCTAAAACATGAGACGGGTCACCAACATATTTTCGGAGCATCGACGCATGAAATACCGAATGAATACTCGACAAGCGGGGTGGCAAGGAAAGTCTATAAGCCACCTCTCCAACCTTCTGAAGCACCTCAAAAGGACCTATAAACCGGGGACTCATTTTCCCCTCTTCCCGAACCTCATATTACCCTTCATGGGTGATACCTTAAGTAGTACTTTGTCACCCTCCATAAAAGACACATCCCGAACCTTCCGGTCCGCATAGCTCTTCTGCCGAGACTGCGCCGTGCGAAGTCGTTCCTGAATCAACTTCACCCTCTCCAACGCATCTTGAACCAAGTCTGGGCCTAATAGCCTAGCCTCACCGGGCTCGAACCAACCAACCGGAGATCTNTGACTGCCCGTCGGTCTGAGGATGAAATGTTGTACTCAACTCTACCTGAGTACCCATACCTCTCTGCACGGCCCTCCAAAACTGAGATGTGAACTGTGTACCTCTGTCAGAAATGATAGAAACCGGAACTCCATGTAATCGGACAATCTCCTTAATGTAAATACCAGCGAACCGCTCCGAAGTATAAGTAGTACCAACAGGAATGAAGTGCGCGGACTTGGTCAGTCGGTCCACAATGACCCCAATAGCATCAAAACCCTACGAAGTCTGTGGGAGTCCAACTACAAAGTCCATAGTAATCCTCTCCAACTTCCACTCCGGAATATCTAACCTCTGAAGTAATCCACCCGGCCTCTGGTGCTCATACTTGACCTGCTGGAAGTTGAGACACCGTGCTACATACTCAACAATATCTCTCTTCATCCGCCTCCACCAATATTGTTGTCTCAGATCCTGATACATCTTCGCGGCACCCGGATGAATGGAATACCGCGAGCTATGGGCCTCTGCTAATATCAACTCTCGAATACCATCCACATTGGGCACGCAAATACAGCCCTGCATCCTCATAACTCCGTCATAACCAATAGTCACATCCCTGGCATCACCACGACGGACCCTATCCTGAAGTACTAACAAATGTGGGTCGTCATACTGGCGAGCTCTAATATAATCATAAAGAGAAGACTGGGAAGCCATGCTAGCTAATACCCGCAGAGGGTCTGACAAATCCAATCTCACTAACTGACCCGCTAAAGCCTAGACATCAAGTGCTAAAGGTCGCTCTACTACTGAAAGGTAAGCTAGACTCCCCAAACTCTCGTCCCTGCGACTCAAAGCATCGGCCACTACATTGGCTTTCCCCGGATGCTACAAAATGGTGAGATCATAATCCTTCAGAAGCTCCAACCATCTCCTCTGACGCAAATTCAAGTCCTTCTGCCTCAGCAGATACTGCAAACTACGATGGTCGGTGAAAATCTCACACTGTACCCCATACAAATAATGGCGCCAAATCTTTAAGGCATGAACAATGGCAGCTAACTCAAGATCGTGCACTGGATAGTTCTTCTCGTGCACCTTCAGCTGTCTAGACGCGTAGGCAATCACCCTACCGTCCTGCATAAATATCGCTCCCAAGACAACTCTAGAAGCATCACAATAAACTGTGTAAGAACCCGAACCAGTAGGCAAGACCAATACTGGAACTGTGGTCAATGCGAACTTAAGCTTCTGAAAGATCTCCTCACACTCATCGGACCATCTGAATGGAACACCCTTCTGGGTCAATCTGGTCAATGGTGAAGCAATAGAAGAGAATCCCTCCACAAAGCGACGATAATAACTCGTCAAACCAAGGAAGCTCCTAATCTCTGTAGCCGAGGACGGCCTGGGCCAACTCTGCACTGCCTCAATCTTTTTCGGATCAACCTGAATACCCTCACTAGACACCACATGCCCCAAGAAAGCTACTGAACCAAGCCAAAACTCACACTTGGAGAACTTTGCATAAAACTTCTCCTCCCTCAACCTCTGCAACACAACTCTCAAATGCTGAGCATGCTTCTCCTGGCTACGAGAATACACCAGGATGTCATCATTGAACACAATGAAGAAAGAATTAAGGTAAGGATGAAGCACGCTGTTCATCAATTGCATGAATGCGGCTGGGGAATTGGTCAGCCCAAATGACATAACCAGGAACTCATAATGACCATATCTGGTCCTGAAAGCAGTCTTCGGAATGTCAGAATCCCGAATCTTCAACTGGTGATACCCGGACCTCAAGTCAATCTTGGAGAACACCCTATCTCCCTGAAGCTGGTCGAACAAGTCATCAATACAAGGCAAAGGATAACAGTTCTTCACTGTAACCTTATTCAGCTGCCTATAATCAATACACACGCGCATAGAACCATCTTTATTCTTCACAAACAACACCGGTGCACCCCAAGGTGACACACTAGGCCGAATGAACCCCTTATCTAGGAGTTCCTGAAGCTGCTCTTTAAATTCTTTCAACTCCGCTGGTGCCATACGATAAGGTGGAATAGAGATAGGTTGGGTGTCTGGCACCAAGTCAATACCAAAATCAATGTCCCTGTCAGGTGGCATACCTAGCAGGTCTGCAGGGAATACGTCCGGAAAATTACGGACCACAAGAACATAATCAACAGAAGGAGTCTCACTACTAACGTCCCTCACGAAGGAAAGATAAGATTCACATCCTTTCTCAACCATACGCTGAGCTTTCAAATAAGAAATCACTCTGCTAGGTACATGCTCTATAGACCCTCTCCACTCAACTCTCGAAACTCCGGGCATAGCCAGGGTCACGGTCTTAGCGTGACAATCAATAATAACATGACATGGGGATAACCAATGCATGCCCAGTATCACATCAAAATCAACCATACTGAGTAACATCAAGTCCACTCGGGTCTCCAGACCCCCAATAGATATAACACACGACCGGTACACACGGTCCACAATGATAGTATCGCCCACCGGAGTCGAAACATGAACAGACGTAACTAAAGACTCACGAGGCATATTCAGAAAGTGAGAAAATACGATGAAACATAAGAGTATGTGGAACCAGAGTCAAATAAAGCCAAAGCATCACTGTGACAACTGAGATAGTACATGTAATCACCGCAACTGAGGCCATATCATCAAGCCTAGCTGGGAGTGCATAAATACGTGGCTGGCCTCCACCTGCTCGACCTCCCCCTCTAGGGCGGCCTCTCGCTGCCTGACCACCACCCCTAGCTGCTTGGGTAGGTGGTGTGGTGACTGCGGCTGAAGTCGAGGGTTGAACCCTCTGCTGAGATGATCCACTAGAACGGCGAGGGAAAAACCTCCATCCATGAACAACCTCTCCACACTCAAAGCAACTACATGGAGTTGGAGATGGGGACTGAAGGGAACTCCTTCCACCATGATAACCACCGGATGAACCATGCATAGAAGAGCCATGCAATGATGATTCTCTGGAGGAGCTTTGAGCTGGAAGGGCACTAAAAGATGAACGTCCCGGATGAGAACTGCGGGGACCCTGCCCCGAAGATGTGCCACTATAAGCTGGGCGAACTGGCTAAGGAGGTCTAAATGGACGACCTCTACTGTGCTGAAACTTCCCTCTGGACGGGGCACCACTGAAGCTACCTGATCCCCGAGGCCTCTTGGCCTCCCTCTCCTCACGCTCCTGCCTGCGAACCGACTCAATATCTCAAGCTATGTCAACAACCTGCTCAATTGTGGCTCCAGACACTCTCTATCTGGTCATCAAAATCCGAAGCTGATACGTGAGACCATCTAGAAACCTCTTGATCCTCTCCCTATCAGTAGGGACTATCTTAGAAGCATGTCTAGCCAACTCGAAAAATCGCATCTCGTACTAAGTAACTGACAACTCTCTCTGGTGCAGCTACTCAAACTGTCTGTGTTGTTCCTCTCTGTGGGACTAAGGAACATACTTCTCCAAAATGATCGTGGAGAACTGCTTCCATGTGAGAGGTGCTGAACCAACCGGCCTACGCCTATCAAATGCCTCCCACCAAGTGAAAGCAGCACCAGCAAACTGATAAGTAGCAAATGAAACTCCGCTAGTCTCTAAAATACCCGCAGTACGGAGCATACTCTGACATTTATCTAGAAAACCTTGGGCATCCTCGCCCTCTGTGCCACTGAAAGTTGGAGGCTGAAGTCTACTGAACCTCTCCAGCCTACGCTGCTCATCCTCGGGCATAACTGGGACCACATAGTCTTGAGCTGGGGAAATTGGCTGAGCTGGGACTTCCCCCGGTGCCTGCATACCCTGTACAGCCTGCTCAGGTGTCCGGGAAGCTGGAGTCTGCGTGCTTCCCCCGGCCTGAGATGTAGCGGCAGTTGTAGACACAACAACTACCTGATCCAAGCTAGTACACACTGTCAGAATCTGAGCCAGGGTCTCCTGAAAACCCGGAATGACAATGGGCACTGCCGGTGCCTGAGCCTGTACCACTGGAACACCCGCAGCGGGAACCTGATCCTGAGTAGTAGGGGGATCCTCTGGTACTATCCCGGCTGCTGCACGGGCTGGTCCCCTACCTCTACCACGGCCTCGATCCCTCGTGGGTCCAGCTGATATCTGGTCACCTTGATCCATAACGCGTGTCCTCACCATCTGTGAGAGAGTGAAACAACATAAGTTTAGATCTCTAGAATCAATAGAATGGCATGACAAAGTTCAAGATAATGAGATTTTTCCTAAGAGTTCTGTAGCCTTTCAAAGATAAGTACAGACGTCTTTGTACCGATTCGCAAGAGTCTACTAAATCTGCTCATGACCGTTGAGTCCTATGTAACCTAGAGCTCTGATACCAACTTGTCACGATCCCAAATACTAACATGCCGTGATGGCGCCTATCGTTGAACTAGGCTAGCCAACCATCACATAACTACACACTTAGTTTAATCAAATATCACAATATCATTTAATATCAACATAGCAAGTATGAAAATTTTCTAAGTCTTTAAACAAATATAAAATAATCCACTGTCTAAACAATTCCCCCAGGACTGGAGTCAACTTGGTCACGAGCATCTAAGAAATAAAACTAACTCTGCTAATGTCATAAACAATGTCTAGGAATCAAATGCTAATACTGATAAGGAAGGGAAATGAAGAAGATGCGGACGCTGGACAGCTACGTCTAAATCCCGTAAATGCTGCTGATAACGAGCGAATATGGCTACTGCTCCGCACTAGTAACTGGATATGTACACAGAAGTACATGGAGTAATGATGAGTACGCCAACTCAGTAGTAATGAAAATAAATAACAGTCTGAAGAATAAGAAACATACAGCATAATTACATAAATCCACAAAACAGTAAAATACCACGGTTCAAATAAGTGTACATAAGTTCAAACCAGTTTCCGTAAAATTCTTTAAAACAAGTATATTTTCCAGTATTTCTCGGTAAAACTCTCAAAATATCAGTTTGAAAAATTAAGTGAATCATGGTCAAAACTCAATAAAATATCATCATACATCTGCCCCTCGGGCCATAATCATCACTCGTAAATATTCCCTCAGCACCTCACCATCTCTCTGTAACAGTCACTCAGCACCTCAGAATCACTCATGCCTCCCAATCACTTGTCACTCAGCACTCGCACTCAGTAGGTACCTGCGCTCACTGGGGGTGTGTCCAGACTCCGGAGGGGCTCCTTCAGCCCAAGCGCTATAAATAAGCCAAATCATGGCATCAATCACTCTCAGTCACTCGGCCTCTCTCATATCATAACATCTTCACAATATAGGCTCTCGGCCTCACTCAGTCAGACACTCTCAATATGCCACTCGGGCCATAAATATACTGGGTTCTCGACCCAAAAATAATGTTTCATTTTCAAGAAATATACATACTCTGAGTGTCAAAACAATTATCAAGAAGGACTGAGTGAAAAATCATAACATATCAAGTGAGGAATTTCAGTAAAATAGCTCCCAAGGGGTCAAACAGATCGGCACTAAGCCCCAAACATGGCTTACAGCCCAAATATATCAAAAATATATCGATACTATTAAGCATAGGCTTTAAAAGCGATTTCACAACTCAATAGTCGCCTATAGAGGAATATATTTCCAAATTCCCAATTTGTGCACTTCAAAACCGTGAAAGGATGCAAAGTCCAGGGTTTCATACCCTCAAGACAGGATTTAAAGACATTACTTACCTCAAACTAGCCCGAAATGCTACTCTGCAACACGCTTGCCTCTCGAATCAACTTCCGAGTGCTCTAAATCTGCCAAGTTCAGATTTTTATCATCAAATTATGCTAAAGGAATGAATTCCAATAGAAAAATATCGATTTTAAGCACAAAACCCGAAATTAGTCAAAACCCAACCCCCGGGCCCGCATCCCTCAACTCGACAAACTTTATACCAAAATGTTCTTCATCATCTCACGAGTCCGTACATATAAAGAACTCGAAAATCGGAGTTCGTTTGACCCCTCAAATCATCCCTAGAAGGTCTCATAATCTCAAGCCCTAACTCCACCTTTTTCTACTGATTTTCATGAATTAAACACTGATATTTTGTTCCTTAATCACAAATAATCGAGTTTTAGGGTCCAAAATCCTTACCTCAATGAAGAACAATGATTTCCTCTCTTCAAAATCGCCCCAAAGCTCTTTTACCGTTCAAAAATTGTGTAAAAAGGTTTAATGGTCGCGGAGGGTTTATTTAACTACTGTTCATCCGAGTACTTTTCACCCGAGTTACTGTTCATCCGAGTTACTGTTCATGCTGCTGTGAAAAAATGCAGCAGCTTTTCTTCTAGTCTAAATTGATCTGTTAACCTTTCGAAATCCACCCGAGGCCCTCGGAAATATCAACAAATATACCAACACGTCCCATACCATCATTCAAACATAGTCAAGCCTTCGAAACACCAAAAACAACATCAAAACACCAAAATCACATCAAATTCAAGCCTATGAACTTTGAAATTCCTAAATTCCACCAACGACGCCGAAACTATCTAAAACAACTTCGATTGACCTGAAAATTTGCAGACATGTCCAAAATGACATTACAAACCTGTTCCAACTATCGAAATTCCATTCCGACCCCGATAGCCTATTTTCCACTGCCGACCAAAAATCGCCAAAAACTAACTTTCGCCAATTCAAGCCTAATTCTACACCGGACATCACAAAAATATTCCGGACAAACTCCTAAGTCCCAAATCACCTAACGAAGCTATCCGAGCTATAAAATCTGCATTCTGAGGTCGTTTACCAATAAGTTAACTCTCGGTTGACTTTTCTAACTCTAAAACTACTTTTAGAGACTAAGTGTCTTAATTTCTTCTATAATCATTCCAAGACCGAGCTAACCAACTCTAATACATCATGGATAGTATACCCAACCTATGACAAGGCATTAATAGTAAATATAATGCAGATTCTACGTAACGACCGACCGGGTCATTACATATACACTTCAACTACTTCTACTTATTGTATAAAGATTGCAAGTTACTCTAACTTGCAAACTTAGACAATAATAAACTAATATTGTTTGGATGTAAACATGAATACAATTCAATCCCTTACACATGAACTAGACTGGATCGAGTGGAAAAGAAATTACCTCTCCGAACAATCTTGGTCAGCAACTTCACGAGTATTTTGAACTAGAAATGTGGTACTCTTTTTCTCCAATAAGTGTGTGAAAAAGATGAACTTCTATAGTCCATAGGCAAGGTATTTAAATACTCACAGCTCTGAGACCTTTGGGAGTCCTACGCACAGTTGAACTCTCGTTCACTTATAAATCTTGAGATCATGAGGACTCATCAAGCTTTGTGACTCCTATCTACAAAATCTTTAGGCACCATTGATGACCTATTTGATCAGCTACAGGGTGCTAGAGTGTTCTCCAAGATAGACTTGCATTTAGGCTATCATTAGTTGAAGATTCAGGAGCTAGATATCTCGAAGACTGCCTTTAAGACTCGGTATGGTCATTACAAATTCCTTGTGATGTCATTTGGGGTGAACAACGCCCCAACATCGTTCATGCACTTGATGAACAATATATTTCGTCCCTATATCTACTCATTCGTCATTGTGTTTATTGGCGACGTTCTGGTGTACTCCCGGAGCTGGGAGGATCATGAGCAGCACCTGAGGACCGTGCTTCAGTCCTTAAGAGAAAATAAGTTGTATGAAAAAATTTCAAACTATGAATTCTGGCTCGATTTAGGGGCATTTCTGGGTCATGTAGTGTCGAGTGAGGGAATTAAGGTGGACCCGTAGAAGATTGAAGCAGTGCAAAGTTGGCCCAGACCGTCTTCAGGTACTGAGATCTAGAATTTCCTTGGTTTGGCAGGGTATTATCATCGACTCGTAGAGGGTTTCTCATCTATTGTTGCACCTATGACCAGATTGACCCATAAGGGTGCTCCTTTCAGGTGGACCGAGGAATGTGAGGAGATCTTTCAAAAATTCAATACTACTTTGACTACAGCCCATGTGTTGGTGTTGCCTTCGGATTCGGGGTCTTATACTATGTATTGTGATGCATCGCGTATTGGCCTCGGTGCGGTGTTGATGCAGAACGACAGGGTTATTGCCGGCGCGTCTAGACAGCTGAAGGTTCATAAGAAAAACTATCATGCCCGTGACCTTGAGTTAGCAACTATTGTTCATGCGTTGAAGATTTGGCGGCACTATTTGTACGGTGTCCCTTGTGAGGTCTATACCGACCGCCGAAGTCTACAACAATTGTTCAAATAAAAGGATCTTCTGGGAGGCATTCCGGAAGATCCGTTAGGAATACTTCTTGATAATCTGTCACTACTAGAACTGACTCAACGGTAGGAGCATCAACGCTGACATCTCTCACATATGCTAGATACGCATCACATCTCTTCCCAACCATCTGTTGTGACTTAAGGAAAGACACCACCCTGCTAGGAACATAATCTAAAGTACCTTTCCACTCTAACCGCGGAAAACCTGGCATAACCAACATCACCGTCTTGGCGTGGCAATCAAGGATAACATGATAGGGCGACAACCAGTCCATGCTCAAAATAACATCAAAATCTATCATACAGAGCAACAATAGATTGGTTATGATATCAAAATCACCAAGAACAACTAAGCACGACCGATACACATGGTCAACAATAAGAGAATCTCCTACAGGTATGGACACATAGACAGGAGAAGTCAACGAATCACAGGATACACCCAAATATGGAGAAAAGTAAGATGATACATAGGAATAAGTGGATCCTAGATCAATAAGACTGATGCATATCTATGACAAACCGGAAAAATACTTGTGATAACTGAGTCGGATGCAACTGCCTCCATCCTAGAAGAAAGAGCGTAGTATCTGGCCTAGCCTCCCCCTCTAGGGTGACCTCTACCTGCCTGACCTCCACCGCTAGATGACTATATAGGTGGAGTGGCAACTGGTGCGGTAACCATCGCCTAAAAACCCAGTGGAATATGCAGAGCCTGAGTAGTCTGTGGAGGTGCACCCCTCCTGAGTCTAGGGGAATCCCTCAACATATGACGAGTGTCACAACAAGTGACACACTCAAAACAAGCTCTCCGGAGGACGTAGCAGTTGTGACTGTCTCGAGCCTGATCGGATAGACTGGCCGCTAAAAGCACCCTGTGCAGGAGGTGCACTAGACAATGGCGGTGCATAATGGGCAAGCTGGAGCCTAGGAGGGGATGTAATACCATTGGAAGATGGAAGTTCTAAATGAATAGGGCGGCTTACATAGACCCTACCATGACGGGCTGCAACTGGGACACGAGCACCACTATATGTGCCAGAATCTAGAGGTCTCTAGTCCTCCCTCTCCTCTCTCTCCCGGGGCCACATACCCTCCAATCTCCTAGAGATCTCCACTACCTTCTAGTATGGTATATCCATCTCTAACTCTCGGGCCATGCTAAATTTGATATGGGTTGAGCCCCTCGATAAACCGACATGCTTGCTCTTTGACAGTAGCAACCAAGGATAGTGCATGCCTGGACAAATCACTATACCAGACTGCATACTTTGATACGGTAATAGAACCCTGTAACAACTGCTCATACTCTGAGCTCCATGCATCCCTAAGACTCTAGGGAACAAACTCCCTCAAGAACATCTCTGAGAACTGATCCTAGGTGAGTGAAGCTACCTCGGTTGAACTACCCAACTCATATGCTCGCCACCACTGATAAGTTGCTCCCTTAAGCTGGAACATAGTGAAAGCAACCCCAGTAGACTCCACAATACCCATAGTACGAAGGATACAGTGGCACTCCTCAAGAAAACCATTTGCATCCTCTAAAGCCAAACCGCTGAATATAAGAGGGTGGTACTTCGTGTACCTCTTGAGCCTGAGCTGATCGCCCTCAAAAGATGTTGCCCTAACCTCAGGTTGAACTGGGGCGACCAGCTGCACTAGTATGACCTCTGGGACATGGTCAACCTTGACCTGCTACTCTGGGGCACGGGCGGCAGGAGTCTGTGCCCCTCCACCGACATGATATATGTAACGATTCGGTTGGTCGTATCGAGAGTTAGCGCCCCGATCCCCTAATAACTGCTTTTCACATGTCTATTTTTTCTTTTGGAACTTTGTCAGAATGTTTAGTTGTGAATTTTGGAGAGCTTTTGGACACATAGTCCTTATATGTGAGTTTAAGCGTTAGAAATTTAGCCGTAGTTGGAACTGTGTGAAGACGGATCCGGAACGGAATTTCGTCAACTCCGTCAGCTCAATTTGGTTATTTTGGGCTTAGGAGCGTGTTCAGAATGTGTTTTCAAGGTCTGTGGTAGATTTAAGCTTGAATTGGCGAAAGGTAGAATTTCGGCGATTTCGGCCAATAGGTGAAATTTTGATATCGGGCTCAGAATGGGATTCCAGAAGTGGTAGCAGGTCCGTAGTGTCATTTATGACATGTGTGTAAAATTTGAGGTCATTCGTACTAGATTTGACGTGTTTCAGCATCAATTGTGAATTTTGGAAATTTCATAAGTTCTTAGGCTTGAATCCATGCATAATTGGTAATTTTGATGTTATGTGATGTGTTTTGAAGGCTCGACTAAGTTTGGATTTGGTATTAGGACTGGTTGGTAAGCTTGGTTGAGGTCCCGGGGTCCTCGGGGATGTTTCAGATGCTCAACAAGATGAATTTGGACTTAGGAAAACAGCTGAAGCATTGCTGGTTTTGGTGTCTCGCACCTGCGGATGGGGAGCCGTAGGTGCGGACACGCAGGTGCGGGAAGGGGCTTCGCAGGTGTGGTCTTGGCCAAGGTCATCCAGTTCTCGCAGGTGTGGTCTGGGTTCCGTAGGTGCGGAGCCGCCGATGCGGCCCAGGGACCGCAGGTGCGGCCCCATACCTGTTAGTGAGTTTTCGTACATGCGATGGATTTTACGCAGGTGCGGGACAGCCGTTGCGGTCCAAGAGTCACAGGTGCGGAATTCCTGGGTTGTTTATACAAAATCCGAAGGTTTGAAATTCATATTTTCTAAAATGATTTGGAGCTCGGGATTTGGCGATTTTCAGTGGGTTTTGGGGAGAAGCTTCATAGGTAACGATTTCTAACCTTAATTCACTTGTATATCATTAACCCATAGCAATTTATTCAATCTAATCAATGAAATTAGGTGAAAATCATGAAAACGGGAGGAAGTTCCCCAAGTAGAAATCTGAGGATTTTAGGAGATTTTGACGTTGGATTTTGATGATTCTTGTTCGAGTGAGTTCGTGAATGAATGGGTCTTCTAAATTTGTAACGTTCACTCATTTCCGAGACGTGGGATCGGGGGACCTTTTGGGTAATTTTTCTAATTTCGCGTATTAGCTTCGAACTAATTAGCTATATTGATTCCTGAAACTGATATTTATATTATGAAATTGAATTGAATATATTTGGGCCATTCGGAGTCGGGTACTCGTGGCAAGAGCGTGGTTTTGAGTTGAGTTGAGCAGTCGAGGTAAGTGGCTTGCCTAACTCTGTGTTGGGGACTTCCCCTTAGGTTGTTTTGATATTATTTGTTGTATGGGCGTCGTGTACGTGAGGTGATGAGTATGTACACGGGCCGTTGTTGCTTAAATTCCATTTTTACTATCCATGACATAAATCATTTTTACTCCTATTTCACTGTTTAATGTGCTACCTGTGTAGTTTAGATTAGGAAGAAGCATGCCTACCTGTTTTACCTAAATTCTCTATTTGATACAATGTGTACCATGTTAGTTAATCTTTATCTTGTTCTTGTCTGTGACTCTTTTCCGAGCTTTTTAAATATACCGTATCCGGCATTCATTCGCATTGCATATTTAAATTGAGACTACGGACGTATTCCGGGATCTTTCCCCCTGTACTACATATTTAAATTGGGACTACGGACGTATTCCGAGAGCTTTCCCCCTGTACTGCATCTTTACATTTGGAACTACGGGACGTATCCCGGGAGATTCCATTGTGTGATACTTTGTGCTGAGCCAAGGGCTCCCTGTTGCTGTTTTACTTTCTGATTATTCATTTCTACTGCTTACCTTAGCTTTATCAGTCTGTACTGTTTTAAACTATTTTACTTATAAAAATCCAATAGAGCCTTAACCTGACCTCGTCACTACTTGTCTGGGTTAGGCTTGGAACTTCCTGTTTACCAATTGTGGTGTACTCATGCCCTTTCTTGCACATATTTTTCGTGTGCATATCCAGGTACCAGCACTCAGTTTCGTGGCTAGGAGTCCGAGTAGCTGCTTCGAGGAGACCGAAAGGTAATTCTGTCGCATCCGTAGAGTTCTTCGAGTGACCTTCCACTCCAGATTTGATAGACATCTTATACATTTCTGTTCTTCGTTGTATAGAGCAAATTTAGTACAGAGCTTGTGACTAGATGTGACATTTCGGGTTTTGGGAAGTATATTTGTATATGCCGAGCGGCTATGTTATGTCTTATGTGTTATTCGTTTTGCTTTTAATTATTATATCATATTTATTTTTCCGCAAATTTAGGCTTACCTAGTCGTAGAGACTAGGTGCCGTCACGATACCTTCCGGAGGGTAAATTGGGTCGTGACATTATGTGGCAAGATCAAGTAGGATCAACCCTGCCAGAGCCAGAGTGACAAACATGCTCAAAAACTGGGCGAGGGTCTCCTCAAGTGCTGGGGCAGTAACAGGCGTCCCAGGTGCCTACTCTCCAACTGGAGCTACTGGTGGCTCCTCTGTAGAAGCTCGTGCAGGTGCTCTGGATGATCCCCATTTCCCTCCGTATGATGCCGTGACAGCACCTAGTCTCTAAGACTAGGTAAGCCTAACGAGCATGTGAAAGTAAATGAAACAATAATTTAAAATCACAGAACTTAACAACATATATTTAAAGGGAAATCTCTACAGCTCAATGTGTACACAATAGCCCAAAACCCTGCGTAATACAAATCACCAGCTCTACCACAATACCAAAATCATTCTTATACAACTGTCTAATAAAGAAGGAAAAATAATAAAAGGGATAGAAGAGACTCCGAGGCCTCGAACGCGGGCACGTGTACCTTGAAGTCTCCAAATGCAAACTCAGCTCACTAGTGTTGGGACAAATAGGAAGTACCTGGATCTGCATAAAAAGATGTGCAAAAGCATAGCATGAGTACACCACAACGATACTCAGTAAGTGCCAATGCTAAACTCGGTAGAGTAGTGACGAGGTCAGGTCATGATCCTACTGGAAATAATAAGAAACAGGATGAAAGATATAACGATACAATGGTAATGACAATGGAAATGAAACAAATAAGGAGTTTATCAAAAGTTAACTACACAGAATCAAGGAAGACAACACAGAAGGAAACAAGGATTGACATGTTAAGGAAACAAACAACCAAGACAAGTACAACAAATAGAGGAAGATTAACAAGGGTCACTACCGAGGTACTCGCTCATAGTCCCAAATCACAAAGTAACTCATAGTCTTTCCTTATATCACCGCGGGAGCCTTTACATTTAGTTTTTAAAATCGTTTTCCCCGAAATAACATTCCGCGTTTTAGACCACCTTATCACACCGCACGGCTTCTAATAGTTCCCATACTAGCCATGCATATCAAGCCCACCTTATCTCACCACACGCGTTTCAACCCCCAGACCTTATACCACCGCATGCATATCAATATCACAACATATCACAAATTGTACCTCAAGTGCCCAATATAACAACTTGCCAGAGAAACCAAACAATAACCGAATTTCACGATAAGGAGCCCTCGGTTGAACCACAATGTACAAAAAGTCTCAACAATAACAACTGGAAGAATAATTCAATAGAATGATATTTCACAGCTTACACTTTGCCTTAATAGGAATCATGGCCTTTGCAACTCAATACCAATTTCAACAACAAGATATTCAAAGAATAGCAATTTCAAATAAAGAATTCAACAGTCAATAATGAATACGAAATAAAGGAAATAAGAACTTCAACTAAACATGTAGAGCAATTAGCAAATAAGAGATAAGACAAGTAGACATGTGAAATTAGACTAAAAATGATGACTATAACATATTAAGGCAACTCAATTAAGGCATGGAAGGTATCTACATAGCTAAAACTGGGAATTTCCACATTTAGACCATGTACACACTCGTCACCGTGCGTACACGAATTTCACATATCACAATTACAACAAACAACACCAAATCCTAAGGGGTAATTCCCCCATAAAAGGTTAGGCAAGTCACTTACCTCAGACCACGTTAAATCAATCAACTAGAAGGCCTTTCCCTATATTATCCAACTCTGAACGACTCGAATCTAGCCAAAACAATTTCATCCTATAAATATAACTACAGGAAACTAATTCAAACAATGAAATTTATGGTCTTTGTGAAAAATTATAAAGTCAACTCGGGCTCGCGTCTCGGAACCCGACCAAAATTATAAAATCCAAACACTCATTTGATATCGAGTCCAACCATACAAGAATTACTCGAATCTGACCTTAATTTGCCTTTCAAAACTCAAAAATTAAGTCAAAGAAGTTTCTACCATATTCCCCCAATTTTCCAACTCAAACAACTAATTTAGTGAAGAAATTAACAATAGATTCTTGTAAATTAACCAAAACCAAGTTAGGATTCCTTACCCCAAATTTTTCCTTGAAGAGCCCTCGAAACATCGCCTCTCACCGAGCTCTCTAAGTCCAGAAATAAAGTATGAATCGAATCCTCAAAATTTCCCTTTTTCTGCCCAAGTAATCCGCTTCAGCGACTAGGAGGTCCGCTCCTGCGAAACCTCTCTTGCGGAAGAGAGGCGCACCTGCAAAAGTCACTCAACCCAGGCCCCTCTTCTTCTGCGAAAAATCACCCGCTCCTGCGCACGCGCGCCTGCGGAAGGAATGTCGCACCTGCAACCATTGGCCGCTCCTGCGCTCTTATCCATCGCAGAAACGATGTCGCTTCTGCGAAACTTTTCCCCGCTTTCGTGATCCCAACATACTCCTTGACTTTCGCACTAGCACTCCTAATTCCGCACCTGCGGCATCGCACTTGCAGCTATACTCATCGCAGGTGCGATCACACCAGAGGCAGCAGTGCATCAGAAATGCTTAAGGCCCAAAAATGTTCCAGATTCGATCCGAATCACACCCGGGGCCCCCGAGACCCTGTCCGAATATTCCAACAAGTCCCAAAACTCTTAACGGATCTACTCGAGGTCAAAGATCACATCAAACATTATCGATTTTACGAATCGCAACCCAAATTCAAGCCTATGAACTACAAACTTGCGAATTTCGAAACTAATGTCGATTCATACCAAAACAATTCCGATTGACTCTAAATTTTACACACAAGTCATAAATGACATTACAGACTTATTCCAACTTCCGTAATCGGGATCTGACTGTGATATCAACAAAGTCAACACTTTTGTTTTCCAACTTTTGCCAATTCATGTCATAACGACCTACGGACCTCTAAATCAACATCCGGACGTGCTCCTATGACCAAAATCACCATACGGAGTTATTGGAACCATCAAAACTCTATTTCATATTCATTTTTGCATAATTTGAACTACGGTTAACTTCTACAACTTAAACCTCCAACTTAGGGACTATGTGTCTCATTTTACTCTGGAACTCACCCAAAACCAAAACCAAACACCCAGACAAGTCATGTAACCACAATATAATATAGAGGAAGTAATAAATAGGAGATCGAGGCTAAAATACTCAAAACGATCTGCCGGGTTGTTACAAGACTGGCATTGCCCAATATTCTATGCCACAGTAGTATATCATCTTCCCCTACACTTAAACATGTATGGTCACTTTGAGGGGGAGACATAATAAATATCTTGTAGACATTTTTATGTCTCTTTATGTCTCTTACCTTTCAAAATAATTTCATTTGTATCCAATTTTTGTGACAATGTAGATTGTTTAATTGAACATCACCTCATTACCTTTATCACACATTTGGGATATGATATAGAGATTATTCTTGAGTCGAAACAAATAGTACACATTTTCTATAGAATGGAAGAGTGATTTACCAACTCTACCAATTCAAGATATTTGCCCCTTCTTTCTATTTCCAACGTACACACTCCCTCCTTGGAAGGCTTTTAGTGAGAGGAAACGTTTTTTCACCAGTCATATGGCTTGAATGACCAATATATGGATACCAATCTTGGTTGCTTTCTCTAACCTTAGCTTGCAACAAAAATTACAAGTTAGCTTTAGGAACCCAGAAAAGTTTGGGTCTTTTCATTAGAAAAAGGATGAATCAAGTCCCTTTTTGTCCATAATGGCGGACATTGGATGTCACTTTCTTGTCAACCTTAATCCATTTAGTTTGAAAAAAGGGAGCGACTTTTGTTTTCTCTTTTACTCTCATATGTTTAGGTAAGCCAAACGTGTTCTTAAACTGAGCATGAATTAAAGAAGGACAATTATCTCTTAAATGTCCAACTTTTTCACAGTGAGTGCACATTTTATTATCAAAGATTCCTATATACTTAGGATCAAATCTTGGTGCAAGTTTTTAGTAGCCAATTCCTGACGTATTTGTGCTGCAATTTTCATTCAGCTAGTCCAATGCATTAGATGATCTATGCCACTTGCTTAATCTAGACAATTTAAACTTTGTCTTTTCAAGATTCTCTAGTAGTGTTTTATTCTTGCTATCAACATTATTTAGACTATCCTTAAGCTCTTTCTGTTCCTTTTCATGGTCACTTTGCAAATCACTTATGATTCCATTTCCATTTTTAGAAGCTTATTGCTCATTCAGTGCAGTAAGGTCAAGGACTTGGTCCTTAAGGTCCTTAATCTATTTTTCAAGGTTAGTTTTATTTGTTTAAAGGTTTTTAATATCAAGATGGACACATAAATGATTACTTATTAATTGATTTTCCAGCATTTAACTTGTCCATTTCACTCATCATAGTTACTATTATAGCCATAAGTTGTTTCGACATAGCATGAAAGGTTTCTTTCTGATTAGAGATACTTACGTTATTTGTTTCATCTTTAGTCTCAAAATCACTTGGTCATCATCCCTATTACTTCCTCATCTGAATTATAATATTTTTATTTCCATAATTAGCCTCCAGGATCCGCCATATGTCGTTGGTAGAGAGGCAGGAGGACATCGTATAGAGAACATTCCTTGGAAGTCTCTTGTAAATAAGATCCTTTTCTTTGGTATTTTTCTAGATGATCTGGCGATCCTCATCATTATATTCATCCTCTCTTTTGATGCCCCTATCTCCTTTTCTATTCACATTCATAGAGATAATTTTCCCATGATTAATAATTATCCACAAGTCGTAATCACTGGGTTGAAGGAACACCTCCATATGCATTTTTCATTCATCAAAGTGATGCCCATTTAAAAGAGAGGGTCTCCCAATGTGCATTCCCAGTTGTATAGGAGGTTCAGACTTATTGGATTCTTTCAGATTCATCTACACCATATAGACTGATGGTCTCATCTTCTTTATCCTACTCTTTGTCACTTTCAATGTCTTCATATGCTGCCAAAAAGGCTTGTTTCATGGCCTTAGGGAATCCCTTACCTAGAATTTTGTTTTTGTTTAAACTACGCTTCTTTAACTTATCCTTTTTTTCTTTCTCATATCTTTCTTTTTTCCATTAATTTCTCAGATTTGAGAGTCTTTGACCATATGATCCAACTTGTTACACTTGTAGCATCCGTCATATGAAGATTTGTCAGCCTACATAGGTTTGCTATTGTTTTCTCTCTTTGGTCCATTATTGAAATTCATCATGAATTGTTTGAACTTAGAAAATAGTGAAATATTCAGATGATCATTGTTAGACTCATTTTTATCTGTAGCCTTGAGAACCAACACCTTATCCCTTTTTGGTTCTTCCTTGCATTGTTCCATCTTTCTCATCTCATGAGTTTTTAAATTCTCAATCAACTCGTCTAGTGAGATTTTGTCCAACTCCTTCGCTTCCATGAATGGCGGTAACCTTTGGTTCCTATGAGGTAGGGAGAATCCTATGGATTTTGCTAACCAATTCTTCAGAAGTGAATATCTTTCCTAGTGATTTTAGTTCATTTATTATGATAGTGAACCTGGTCATCATCTACTGAATAGGATTATGCTCCATCATAGAGAAGAACACACAGTTTCTCATTAGCAACTCAATTCTTCACCTCTGCACTTGAATTGACCCTTCATGAGCAGTTTGAAGTGCGCCCCAAATTTTCTTCGCATTGGAGCAGGCAGGTATCATGTTGTATTCGTCAGGACTAAGTCCACAAATGAGAAGCTTCTTGGCGTTGACATTCTTTTCCATCATTCTGAAACCAGCTGCCACAAGTTCTATGGGGTCCTTGGGAACGGTCTTATTTTGCCCATTTTCCTTGGTGGGAGTCAATGGTCCTCGATTTACTATAGTCCGGAGTTCATTGTCCTCCATTCTTGCCTTCCACCAAGTGTAATATTTTTCATTAAACAGTGGTGTCACGACCCGAAATCCCACCTTCAGACCGTGATGGCGTCTAACGTTGAAACCGCTAGACAAGCCAACGTTTTGGTTAAATTTACTATGTTCTTCATTTATGATATCTAAAAGAAAAAAAACAATAAGCATGAACAATTGAATAAGAATGCGGAAACTAAGAGTTTATCAACTTGATATATAAATATTACGAAATTCCGTACATAAACCCCCAGAACTGGTTTCACAATTTCACGGACAATCTAAGATTACTAAAAACAAGAGTCTGAAAGAAACAGATGTTGTTGTCTAGAAATACAAGATAAGACAGAAAGGGAATAGATAAATGGTGGTGCCAAGGCCTGCGGACGCCTGCAGGTCTACCTCGGTGTCGCCGTGGACTGAAGGATACTCCCTCGCTCAATGTCCATTGGGTTCGGCGCTGTAATCTGCACAACATAAAGAAGTGCAGGTGTAGCATCAGTACAACTGACCCCGTGTACTGAGTAAGTGTCGATCCTAACCTCGACGAAGTAGTGGCGAGGCTAGGACACGGCGAATAACGAATACCTGTGCAGTTCAATAATATAATAAAGAAGTAATGACAAGAAATAAACAGTTAAGATAAAAAAAAATGGGATCAACATGCTGAGGAGTAAGGGTAACAATTCACTAAAATGACAGAACAAGATAACAACTTAAATGTATAAAATAACAGTAGGAATTAACAACTCTGAACTAATAAATAAACAGAACGGCACGGCATGTCCCCTCGTGCATAAATAAATAATCACTCGGCACAGAATGTCCCCTCGTGCATAAATAAATAATCACTCGGCACGTAATGTCCCCTCGTGCATAACCTCACAACACTCGGCACGGAATGTCCCCTCGTGCATAACCTCACAAACACTCGGCACGGAATGTCCCCTCGTGCACAACATATATAAAAGCAACAATTTGACAGGAAGATTCAACAATAAGAAACCTTAAATGCACAGAAGTGTTCAACAAGAATTTTACCATCCCCGCAAGGGACACAACTATAACCAATCTCACTCGGATGTACAACTGAACAAATAATCCTCAACCGAACGAATAATTAATAATATTCTACAACATGAATTACCCTCAATGCATAACTTCCAGAATGACAATTACTTCATAACACAGAGAATATCAATGAAAACTACATATATCATAGAATTCGACTCACGGGCATGCTTGACCACAACATATAGGTACTCGTCACCTCACGTATACATTGGACATGGAATTATCACATAGCAATTAAGACTCAACACCTATTCCCTCAAGCTAAGTTTAGGCCAAACACTTACCTCGGCTCCAAGAATCCAATCAAGCCTCTAGCACCGATTTTCCTCTCGAACTCGACTCCGAAACAATCGTATCTAGACACAATTGACTCAATAACATCAATAATTACTCAACAATTCAATTTCAAATCCTAATTATAGATTTCCCAGCATTCTTCCAAAAATTCCAAAAAAATCGACCCCGGGCCCGCTTGGTCAAAACACGAGGTTCGGACCAAAACCCGATCACCCATTCCCCCACGAAACCAAATATATAATTTGTTTTGAAATTCGACCCCAAAATGAGGTAGAATTCCCAAATATTCAAAAAGCCCTAACTCTACCCAAAACCCCAATTTCTACCTTTGATTTCATGTTTTTAGGCCTAGAATCTAATAGATATTTAATGAAAAAAGGAAGAAAACAATGTTAGAATAACTTACCTAAGAGGCTATGGTGATGAAGTGCTTCAAAACTCGCCTAAGAGCTTTGGAGAAGAAAGGATTTATGGAAAAATGGTGAAATCCCGAGTAAGTGTTCTGTTTTGGATCATTTAAATCGCTGGGCAAAAATGACCTACGCGATCGCGACAGGTCTCCTGCGATCGCGTAGAGTACTGGTCCTAGACAATTGCGATCGCGAAGAAATGAGTTCGATCGCGGAGAGTACTGGACAATGACCCTCGCGATCGCGACCAAGCGACCGCATCCGCGTAAAGTGATGTGCTACCCAGCCCCTAGATCCCTTTAACGCTATGCGATCGCGTGAGGCCCCTCGCGGTCGCGTAGAGAAATACCCCCAGGCCCTGCGATCTCGTGAATTGCACCGCGATCGCAAAGGGTAAATCACAGGACACCAAAACAGCAACAAAACACTAGATTTTTTTTAGCCTAGGTAACACCCCGACACCTACCCGAAACTCACACGAGCCCTCGGGGCTCAAAATCAAATATACACACAACCTCAAAAATATCCTACGGACTTGTTCGAGTAATCAAAACACTAAAATAGCATCATAAACATCGAATTAAACCTCAAAATCTATAAAAGTTCTCAAAAACCTCTTAAACTTCAAATCTTCCATTTTTATCCGAATCACGTCAAACTAAGTCCGTTTCTTACCAATTTTCACAGATAACTCATATAAAACATATTGAACTTGCTCCAGAACCGTAATACGGGCCCGATAACACAGGTTTCACATCAAATTTTATTTTCAAAAGCCTTTATATTTTTCAGAAAACAATTTTCTTTAAAAATTCCTTTCTCGGACTTGGGACCTCGGAATTCAATTCCGGGCAAACTCCCAAGTCGCATATTTTCCTACGGATCCTCCGGGATGGTCAAATCACGGGTCCGGGTTCGTTTACCAAAAATATTGACCAAAGTCAACTTTATTCAAATAATTATTATAAAAACATCATTTATCAATTTTCCACATAACGGCTCCCCGGCTACGCGTCCGGGTTGCACACGCACATCGAGGTGAGATAAAAGGAGTCTTTCATGACGTCGGGACACTGATTTAGCTAAAATTACACGGGATGACCTTTTGGGTCATCACAAGTGGTGATCTAGTAGTTGATTGTCCTTCGTTAGTTCCATGGGGAGCACTTATTTCTTCCAAGATATCTTGAGATGTTAATCACGTTTAAGATAATTTGCTTTGATACCAATTGTTAATTTGAGTGCACTCTTAAATAACAAAACAACTTGGTTCTTTACCTTACTTTTTATGCTTTAAACAAAACCAACAAAGAAGTAAAAAAAAATAATTTTACATGAAAAATCAGTCGGCTCAAAGGTGCATAAACCAACACATACCACGTAGGATTTTAACTTCAACTTCACTAGAATAGATGAGCCAAATGTGCAAATTACAACTCTTGTAACTTAATACACCTCCACACTTCAACTACTTCTACTTATTGTATAAAAAGACTACACGCTACTCTAACTTGCAAACTTAGACAATAATCTAACTAACATTGTTTGGATGTGAATATGAATACAACTCAATCGCCTAACACACTTGAACTAGATTGGCTCAAGTGAAAAAGGAATTAGCTCTTCAAACAATCTTGGTCAACAACTTAATGAGTATTTTGAACTGAAATGCGGTGTTATTTTTCTATAATAAGTGTGCGAAAAAAATGGAATTCAACAGTCCATAGGCAAGGTATTTAAATCCTCACAATTCCAAAATCTTTGGGAGTCCTAAGCACAGTCAAACTCTCATTCACTTATAAATCCTGAGATCATGAGGACTCCTCAAGCTTCGTGAATGTAACGACCCGACCGGTCGTTCTGTAAAAATTACACAAATATTTTTGTTTCTGCCTTGTTATGCATTGTTTAGTTGTTTATGATGTGTTGGAGTCGGGTGGTTCGGGTTCGGAGTGGTTGTAGTGACGATTAAGACACTTAGTCTCTTAAAGTAGCCTTATAGTTGGAAAAGTCAACTGGGAGTTGATTTCTTGGTAAATGACCTCGGAATGTGGATTTTGTGGCTCGAATAACTTCGTTAGGTGATTTGGGACTTAGGAGTGTGTTCGAAATGAAGTGTTGATGTCCGATGTAGAATTAAGCTTGAATTGGTGAAACTTGGTTTTTGGCGATTTTCGGTCAGCAGTGGAAAATAGGCTATAGGGGTCGGAATGGAATTCCGGAAGTTGGGGAAGGTTTGTAATGTCATTTTGGATATGTGTGCAAGTTTTCAGGTCAATCGGATGTGTTTTGGTTGCTTTCGGCATCCTTGGTGAAATTTAGAAATTTCAAAGTTCATAAGTTTGAATTTGATGTGATTCTGGTGTTTTTGCGTTGTTTTTGGTGTTTCTAGGGCTCGACTAAGTTTGAATGAGGTTATGGAACTTGTTGGTATTTTTGGTTGGGGTCCCGAGGGGCTCGGGATGATTTCAGATAGCCATCGGAGGATTTCGAGTTGAAAAATAGCAGTTGATGCTGCTGGTACTGGTGTGACCGCACCTGCGGATAGGGGACCGCAAGTAGGGGTGTTCAAGGTTCGGTTTGGGTCATTTTTTCCCTAAAAAGAAACCAAACCAAGTAATTCGGGTTTTCAAATATTTGAACCAAACCAAACCAATTAAGTTAGTTTTTTATCGATTCAGTTTTTTCGGTTATTCATCGATTTTTTTTCTCAAATATGAGACATACACTACCAAACACATACTCCGACGACTACATTTTCAATGTAACACTACCAAATCTATTGCTCTTAGAGAAATCTATCATTACCAAGATATATTGATGATAATTGAATCAATAGTGATGAATAATTAAAGTACTCAATTAAAAATCGATTATATCTAATATGAAATAATTTTTTGTACATAGCAAAAGAAAACAACCAATCAAACTAGAATGTAAAGGCAAAGACTTAGATTATTATAATAGCAACGAATTAGACGAAAAATATAAATAACTAATGTGTACCATAAAATTTTAGAATCTTTTTATATAATATACATATATATAGGTGTAATAATAAATCTAAAGAGCTACTTTTATAGTCGGTTTGGTTCGGTTTTTTTCAGTTATTTTTTATTAAAACCAAAACCAAACCAAATTTGATCGGTTTTTAAAATTCAAAATCAAAACCAAACCAAACCTTAAAAGTATCAGTTTTTTTCGTCGGTTTGGTTTGGTTTTCGGTTTGGTTCGGGTTTTCGGGTTTTTATGAACACCCCTGACCGCAGGTGCAGGCCCGCAGAAGCGGACAAGACTCTGCAGATGCAAAAATTGGCTGGATCAGAGAGAGGTCGTAGATGCGGACGTGGGGCCGCACCTGCGGAGTCGCAGGTGCGGAAATGGAGTCGTAGGTGCGGAAATTGGACTTTAAGTGAATTCTTGCAGGTGGGCACCTGGGACCGCAGGTGCGAGATTTAGGCCGCAAGTGCAGAAATCCCTGGGCAGACCATATAAAAAGGGTCCTTAGCGAATTTTTGTCTTTCTTTCACCATTTTCATACGGGTTTGAAGCTTTTGAAGGGTTTTTGAAGAGGGAAATCGATATTTCTTCATTGAGGTAAAGATTTTGGACTAAAAACTCGTTTATATGTGATTAAAGGTCTGATTAGTGGTGAAAATTGGGGAAAGTGCTAAAAATGGGTAATTAGGGCTTGTGATTAAGAGACCTTAAAATGGGAATTTGAAGGGTCATTTGGACTTCGATTGTAGTGTTGTTGGTATGTATAGACTCGAGGGAGGATGGGGATTTTTGTGGTCTAAATTATACTGAGTTCCAAGACGTGGACTCGGGGGTCAGGTTTGACCAATTTCGAGAGTTTTTGGTAATTTTGATAAATTTCGAATGGGTTTCATTTCCTTGGCATATTATAATGATATAAATCTGATTTTTGGTAGATTCGGAGCACTCGGAGACGAATCTAGAGGCAAAGGCACTACAGAATAGTATTTTTAGCCGGTTTTGAAGTAAGTAACGATTGAAACTCTTGACCTGAGGGTATCAAACCCCGGTATTTTACATTGTTTTGATAAATGAGGCGACACACATGCTGGGTGACGAGCGTGTGGGCGTGCACCAATAAGGATTGTCACTTGATCCATCCCGTAGCGACTATTAAACCGTATAATTGACTTGAAATCATGCAATAACCTGTATTTTGAGGCTTATACTATTTATGGGAGTGTAAGCCATGTTTGGGGCCTTGTGCAGATCTGTTTAGACCCTAAGGGTATTTTTACACTATTGTCACACTATGTTAGTAAATAAATTGTGAACTCAGTCATGCTTACTACTTGTTGCTATTTTCACTATTATTACACTGTTTAGAGTACTGTGAGGTATTTTGGGTTGAGTCCCGTGATGTTAAGATGTGTTGCCCGAGTGGCTTGACAGGATGACTGAGTGAGGCTGAGAGCTGAAATTGTGAGGATAGTTATAGATCGGGCTGCACGCTGCAATAGATATTATATGGATCGGGCTTCGCGCCGCAGCATATGTATATTGGATCAGGCTGCACGTCGCAACAGCATAGTGCTTGGGATGTAGGAGCCCCTCCGGAGTCTGTACACCCCCAGTGAGCAGAGTCGACTATATATATTGGATCGGGTTGCACGCCGCAACATATGTTATTTGGATCGGGTTGCACGTCGCAACATAGTCTAGATGAATCGGGCTACACACCACAGCAGTTGAGTGGATATCTGGTACTTGTGGAGTGAGAGTGCTTAGTGTGAGCATGAAATACTGATAGTGGAGTTACGAGTGACTAAGATACCTTGTTATGAGTGATATTGTTCCTGAAAGGCTGTGACATTATGAATTTTACTGTTTTCCCCACTCTTCTTTTACTGAGCCTTCTAATAAAAGTTAAAATATTGTTTTATGAAATTATGATTTATAGATGCTCGTCACTGCACTCAAGTTTTTAGTTACTTTGGTTACTTACTGAGTTGGCGTACTCACGTTACTCCCTGCACCTCTGTGTGCAGATCCAGGTACCGGGACAATTCGCTAGTTGACTTCTCGTGTGCTTCGGGGCTGTTCAAGGATGGAGGTAGCTGCTCAGCGTCCACAACTGACCTCCTTTCCCTTCCTATTTCTATACTTTTGATGTTTTGGAACTATATTATTGGCAAAGTTACATTTTGATACTTTGTATTTACTATATTAGATGCTCATGACAGTTGTCTCCCGAGGTATGGGGGCGGTTTGGATTGATCGTTTCGATTGATATCCTTGTTGAACTCGTCTTGAAAGTAAATCTTTTATTAACACATGAGAAAATATTTATTTTAAACACAAAATGTTGATTTTATTGCATTAGAGGGCTAGCCTAGTTTCACGATAGGCGCCATCCGGACCATATTGATTTGGGGTCGTGACAAGTTGGTATCAGAGCACTAGGTTACATAAGACTCAACGGTCATGAGCAGGTTTAGTAGAGTCTTGTGGATCGGTACGGAGACATCTGTACTTATCTTCAAGAGGCTACATAACTCTTAGGAAACGTCTCATTTTCTTTAATTATGTCATGCCATTTTATTGATTCTGGAAATCTACACTTCTGTTGTTTCATTCTCTCACAGATGGTGAGGACACGCGCTACTAATCAGGGTGATCAGAAAACAACTAGACCAGCGAGAGGTCGAGGCCAGGGTAGAGGTAGGGGATCAGCCCGCGCAGTAGCCGGGGCAGTACCAGTTGATCCCCCTACTATTCAGGATCAGGTTTCCGCCGCGGATATTCCAGTGGGACAGGCTCAGGCACCGGCAGTGCCCATTGTTATTCCAAGTCTTCAAGAGACCCTGGCTCAGATCTTGACCGTATGAACCAGCCTTGCTCAGGCGGTTGTTGTATCTTCTACTGCCGCTACATCTCAGGCCGGGGGAGGCACTCAGACTCCAGCTGCCCGGACACCTGAGCAGGTTGTACAGGGCCTTCAGACACGGGGTGCAGTTCCAGCCCAGCCGGTTGTTCTAGTTCATGACTTCCTGGTTCCAGCTATGCCAAAGGATTAGCAACGCAGGCTGGAGAGGTTCAGTATACTTCAGCCTCCGACATTCAGCGACGCAGAGGGCGAGGATGGCCAGGGTTTTCTGGATAAGTGTTAGAGGATACTTCATACTGCTGGGATTCTGGAGACTAGTGGGGTCTTGTTTGTTACATTTCAGTTTTCTGGTGCTGCTTTCACTTGGTGGGAGTCTTTTGAGAGGCGTAGGCTTGTTGGTTCAGCACCCCTCACCTGGAAGCAGTTCTCCACTATCTTTTTGGAGAAGTATGTCCCTCAGTCCCATAAGGAGGAGCAGCGTAGGCAGTTTGAGTAGCTGCGTCAGGGAGAGTTATCAGTGAAGCAGTATGAGATGTGTTTTTCAAAGTTGGATCGTCATGATACTGAGTTAGTCCCTACTGATAGGGAGAGGATCAAGAGGTTTGTGGATGGCCTCACTTACCAGCTCCGTATTCTGATGACTAGGGAGAGAGTATCAGGGGCTACCTTCGAGCAGGTTGTTGATATTGCTCGCGATATTGAGTCTGTTCGCCGTCAGGAGAGAGAGGTGAGGGAGGCCAAGAGGCCTCGTGGATCTGGAAGTTTCAGTGGTACTCCTTCCAGGGTGCAGTTTCAGCACAGTAGAGGCCGCCCATTTAGGCCTCCTCAGCCAGTTTGCCCAGCTTATGGCGGTGCATCATCGGGGCAGGGTCCCCACAGTTCTCATCCAGGCCGCTCATCATTTTGTGCTCTCCCAGCTCAGAGTTCATCTCGGGCACCATCTATTTAGGGTTCCTCCATGAATGGTTCTTTGAGTGGTTATTTTGGTTCCAGGGGTTCCCTTCAGTCCCCGTCTCCTGCACCCAGGAGTTGTTATGAGTGCGGAGAGTTCGGGCATATGAGGAGGAAGTGTCCTCATCTTCTTGGAGGTCCATCTCAGTTGAGAAGCTAGCCTCGACTTCAGCTCCGGTTACTTCACAACCCACCCATGTAGATAGGGGTGGAAGTTAGTCAACTAGAGGCTGACCTAGAGGAGGAGGTCAAGCAGGTAGAGGTCAGGCACGTATCTATGCACTTCCAGCCAGGCCAGATACTATGGCCTCCGATGCAATGATCACATATATTATATCAGTCTGTCACCGAGATGCTTTAGCCTTATTTGACCCTGGTTCTACATATTCATATGTCTCGTCTTATTTTGCACATTTCCTGGATATGCCCCGTGAGTCTTTAGTTATGTTTGTTCATGTGTCGACTCCCGTGGGTGATACTATTGTTGTAGACCGTGTGTATCGGTCGTGTGTGATATCTATTAGGGGTCTGGAGACCCGAGTGGACCTATTGTTACTCAGCATGGTTAAGTTTGATGTGATACTGGGCATGGATTGGCTATCTCCGTGTCATGCTATTCTTGATTGTCACGCTAATACCGTGAACTTGGCTATGTCTGGAGTTCCAAGGGTTGAGTGGAGAGGTTCTACTGAGTATGTGCCTAGCAGGGTGATTTCTTACCTGAAGGCTCAGCGTATGGTTGAGAAGGGATGTTTATCGTATCTGGCTTTTGTGAGGGATGTTAGTGGTGAGGCTCCTGCTATTGATTCTGTTCCAATGGTTCGTGACTTTCCGGACGTGTTCCCTGCAGACCTGCCAGGCATGCCACCTGATAGGGATATTGATTTTGGTATTGATTTGGTGCCAGACACTCAGCCTATTTCTACTCCACCTTATCGTATAGCACCATCAGAGTTGAAGGAATTGAAAGAACAACTTCAGGAACTCCTATATAAGGGGTTCATTCGGCCTAGTGTGTCACCTTGGGGTGCCCCGGTGTTGTTTGTAAAGAAGAAGGATGGTTCTATGCGGATGTGTATTGACTATCGGCAGCTAAACAAGGTTACGGTGAAGAACCGGTATCCTTTACCTCGTATTGATGACTTGTTCGACCAACTTCAGGGATCTAGAGTGTTCTCCAAGATTGACTTGAGGTCCGGGTATCATCAATTGAAGATTCGGGATTCTGACATCCCGAAGACTGCTTTCAAGACCATATATGGTCATTATGAGTTTCTTGTTATGTCATTTGGGCTGACCAATGCCCCAGCAGCCTTTATGCACTTGATACACAGTGTGTTCCGGACTTATATTGACTCTTTCGTCATCGTGTGTATTGACGACATCTTGGTATATTTCCCGATCTCGGGAGGATCATGAGCAACATTTGAGAGTCGCGCTTCAGACTCTGAGGAAGAAGAAGTTGTATGCAAAGTTTTTGAAGTGTGAATTCTGGCTTTATTCAGTTGCATTTTGGGCCATATGGTGTCTTGTGATGGGATCAAGGTAGATCTGAAGTAGGTGGAGGCGGTACAGAGTTGGCCTAGACCATCATCAGATACGAAAATCCGCAGTTTCCTTGGCTTGGCAGGTTACTACCGCCGTTTTGTAGAGGGATTTTCATCTATTGCAGCACCTATGACAAGACTGACCCAGAAGGGTGCTCAGTTCAGGTGGACTGAGGAGTGTGAGGAGAGCTTTCAGAAGCTCAAGTCAGCTTTGACCACAACTCCGGTGTTGGTTTTGCCTACTGGTTCAGGTTCTTATACAGTTTATTGTGATGCTTCTAGAGTTGGCCTTGGGGCGGTATTGATGCAAGATGGTAGGGTGATTGCCTATGCGTCTAGATAGTTGAAGGTGCACGAGAAGAATTATCCAGTGCATGATCTTGAGCTAGCAGCATTGTCCAAGCCTTGAAGATTTGGCGTCATTATTTGTATGGAGTGCATTGTGAGATTTTCACTGATCACCGTAGTTTGCAGTATCTGCTTAAGCAGAAGGATATGAATTTGCGTTAGAGGAGATGGTTAGATCTTCTCAAGGATTATGACCTCACTATTCTTTATCATTCGGGGAAGGCCAATATGGTGGCAGATGCCCTGAGTCGCAGAGTAGAGAGTTTGGGGAGTCTAGCCCACCTTCCAGCAGCAGAGCGACCTTTAGCACTTGATGTTCAGTCCTTAGCAGGTCAGTTGGTTAGATTGGATTTGTCAAAGCCCCTATGGGTATTAGCTTGTGTGGCTTCCAGGTCTTTTCTTTATGATCAGATTAGAGCACGCCAGTATGATGACCGACACTTGCTAGTTCTTCAGGACAGGGTCCGTCGAGGTGATTCCAGGGATGTGACTATTGAATATGACGGGGTCATGAGGATGCAGGGACGTATTTGCATGCCCAATGTGGATGGGCTTCAGGAGTTGATTTTAGCAGAGGCTCATAGCTTGCGGTATTCCATCCATCCGGGTGCCGCGAAGATGTATTAGGATCTGAGACAACATTATTGGTGGAGGCGGATGAAAAAGGATATTGTTGAGTTTGTGGCTCGGTGTCTCAACTATCATCAGGTCAAGTATGTGCACCAGAGGCCAAGTGGGTTGCTTCACAGGTTAGATATTCCGGAGTGGAAGTGGGAGCGGATCACCATGGACTTTGTAGTTGGGCTCCCACGGACTTCGAGGAGGTTCGATGCTATATGGGTTATTGTGGATCGGCTGACCAAGTCCGCGCACTTTATTCCTGTTGGTACTACTTATTCTTCGGAGCGGTTAGCTGAGATTTACATCAGGGAGATAGTCTGATTGCATGGGGTTCCAGTTTCTATCATTTCTCAAAGGGGTACTCAGTTCACATCTCAGTTTTGGAGAGCCGTGCAGAGAGAGTTGGGTACTCAGGTTGAGTTGAGCACAACGTTTCATCCTCAGACCGACGGGCAGTCAGAGCGTACTATTCAGATTCTGGAGGATATGTTGCGTGCATGTGTTATTGATTTTAGGGGTTTGTGGGACCGGTTTCTGCCACTCGCGGAGCTTGCTTATAATAATAGTTATCAGTCTAGTATCCAGATGGCTCCGTATGAGGCTTTATATGGTAGGAGGTGTAGATCTCCAGTTGGTTGGTTTGAGCCGGGCGAGGCCAGGCTATTGGGTACAGACTTGGTTCGGGATGCGTTGGATAAGGTGAATTTGATTCAGGAGCAACTTCGCACGGCGCAGTCTAGGCAGAAGAGTTATGCGGACCGGAAGGTCCGGGGTGTGTCTTTCATGGAGGGCGAGAAGGTACTGCTGAAGGTGTCACCCATGAAGGGTATCATGAGGTTCGGAAAGAGGGGAAAGCTGAGTCCCTGGTTCATTGGGCCTTTTGAGGTGCTTTAGAAGATTGGAGAGGTGGCTTATAGACTTTCTTTGCCACCCATCTTATCGAGTGTTCATCCGGTGCTCCATGTTTCGATGCTCTAGAAGTATATTGGTGACCCATATCATGTTTTAGACTTCAGCAAAGTGCAACTTGAGGGTGATATGTCATATGAGGTAGAGCCAGTGGCTATTTTTGGTCGTCAGGTCAGAAAGTTGAGGTCTAAGGATATAGCTTCAGTGAAGGTGTAGTGGAGAGGGCAGCAAGTGGAGGAGGCCACTTGGAGACCGAGCGGGAGATACGGAGCAGATATCCTTACTTGTTTGATACTCCAGGTATGTTTCTAGACCCGTTCGAGGACGAACGTTTGTTTAAGAGGGGGAGAATGTAACGACTCGGCCGGTCGTTCCGTAGAAATTGCATAGTTATTATTGTTTCTGCCTTGTTATGCATTGTTTAGTTGTTTATGATGTGTTGGAGTCGGGTGGTTCGGGTTCGGAGTTGTTGTAGTGAGGATTGAGACACTTGGTCTCTTGAAGTAGCCTTATAGTTGGAACAACTGGGAGTTGACTTCTTGGTAAATGACATCGGAATGCGGATTTTATGGATCAGATAGCTTCGTTAGGTGATTTGGGACTTAGTAGTGTGTTCTGAATGAAGTGTTGATGTCCGGTGTAGAATTAGGCTTGAATTGGCGAAAGTTGGTTTTTGTCGATTTCCGGTCGGGAGTGGAAAATAGGCTATAGGGGTCGGAATGGAATTCCGAAAGTTGGGGCAGGTTCGTAATGTCATTTTGGATATGTGTGCAAAATTTCAGGTCAATCGGATGTGTTTTGGTTGGTTTCGACATTCTTGGTGAAATTTAGAAATTTCAAAGTTCGTAGGCTTGAATTTGACGTGATTTTGGTGTTTTTGCGTTGTTTTTGGTATTTCTAGGGCTCGACTAAGTTTGAATGAGGTTATGGGACTTGTTGGTATTTTTGGTTGGGGTCCCGAGGGGCTCGGGATGATTTCGGATAGCCATCAGAGGATTTCGAGTTGAAAAATAGCAGCTGATGCTGCTGGTACTGGTGTGACCGCACCTGCGGATAGGGGACCACATGTGCGGGCCCGCAGAAGCGGATAAGACTCCGCAAATGCGGAAATTGGCTGGATCAGAGAGAGGTCGCAGATACAGACGTGGGGCCGCACTTGCGGAAATGGAGTCGCAGGTGCGGAAATTGGACTTTAAGTGAATTCTCGCAGGTGCGCACCTGAAACCACAAGTGCGCGTCCGCATGTGCAAGATTTAGGCTGCAGTTGAGGAAATCCCTGGGCAGACCATATAAAAAGGGTCCTTAGCGAATTTTGGTCTTTCTTTCACCATTTTCATACGGGTTTGAAGCTTTTGAAGGGTTTTTGAAGAGGGAAATCGACAGTTCTTCATTGAGGTAAGGATTTTGGACTTAAAACTCGTTTATATGTGATTAAAGGTCTGATTAGTGGTGAAAATTGGGGAAATCAGTGCTAAAAATGGGTAATTAGGGCTTGTGATTAAGAGACCTTAAAATGGGAATTTGAAGGGTCATTTGGACTCCGATTTCAGTGTTCTTGGTATATATAGACTCGTGGGAGGATGAGGATTCTTGTGGTGTTAATTTTATCGAGTTCCGAGGTGTGGGCTCGGGGGTCAGGTTTGACCAATTTCAGGATTTTTGGGTAATTTTGATAAATTTCGAATGGGTTTCGTTCCTTGGCATATTATAATGAGATAAATCTGATTTTTGGTAGATTTGGAGCACTCGGAGGCTGAATCTGGAGGCAAAGGCACCGCAGACTAGTATTTTAGCCGGTTTTGAGGTATGTAACGATTGTAACTCTAGACCTAAGGGTATGAAACCCCGGTATTTTATATTATTTTGATAAATGAGGTGACGCACATGCTGGGTGACGAGCATGTGGGCCTGCACCGATAGGGATTGTGACTTGGTCCGTCCCGTAGCGACTATTAACCCGTATTATTGACTTGAAATCATGAAATAACCTGTATTTTGAGGCTTATACTATTTATGGGAGTGTAAGCCATGTTTGGGGCCTTATGCCGATCTGTTTAGACCCTCAAGGGTATTTTTATACTATTCTCACACTATGTTAGTAAATAAATTGTGAACTCAGTCATGCTTACTACTTGTTGCTATTTACACGGTTATTACACTATTTAGAGTACTGTGAGGTATTTTGGGCTGAGCCCCGTGATGTTGAGATGAGTTTCCCAAGTGGCTTGAGAGGATGACTGAGTGATACTGAGAGACGAGATTGTGAGGATAATTATGGATCGGGATACACACCGCAACAGATATTATATGGATCGGGCTGCGCGCCGCAGTATATGTATATTGGATCGGGCTGCACGCCGCAGCAACATAGTGCTTGGGCTGTAGGAGCCCCTCCGGAGTCTGTACACCCCACTGAGCACAGTCGACTATATATATTGGATCGGGATGCACGCCGCAACATATGTTATTTGGATCGGGCTGCACGCCGCAGCAACATAGTGCTTGGGCTGTAGGAGCCCCTCCGGAGTCTGTACACCCCACTGAGCACAGTCGACTATATATATTGGATCGGGATGCACGCCGCAACATATGTTATTTGGATCGGGCTGCACGCCGCAACATAGTCTAGATGGATCGGGCTGCGCGCCGAAGCAGTTGAGTGGATATCTAGTACTTGTGGAGTGAGAGTGCTTAGTGTGAGCATGAAATACTGATAGTGGAGTTACGAGTGACTGAGATACCTTGTTATGAGTGATACTGTGCAAGGCTGTTACATTGAAATATTGTTTTATGAAATTATGATTTATAAATGCTCGTCACTGCACTCAAGTTTTTAGTTACTTTGGTTATTTACTAAGTTGGCGTACTCACGTTACTCCCTGCACCTCTGTGTGCAGATCCAGGTACCGGACCAGCTCGCTAGTTGACTTCTCGTGTGCTTCGGAGTTGTTCAGGGATCGAGGTAGCTGCTCAGCGTCCACAACTGACCTCCTTTCTCTTCCTATTTCTAGACTTTTGATGTTTTTGGACCTGTATTAGTGGCAATGTTACATTTTGATACTTTGTATTTACTATATTAGATGCTCATGACAGTTGACTCCCGAGGTCTGGGAGCGGTTTGGATTGATCGTTTCGGTTGATATCCTTATTGAACTCGTCTTGAAAGTAAATCTTTATTAGCACATGAAAAAATATTTATTTTAAACAGAAAATGTTGATTTTATTGTATTAGAGGGTTAGCCTAGTTTCACGATAGGCGTCATTACGGACCATATTGATTTGGGGTCGTGACAGTGACTCCTATCTGCAGATATCCTTAGGGAGCATCCCTTATCACCTTCTGCTTCTCAACTTTCATCCTCTTCATTGTTAATAATCTTAACAATAACTTTCCCGCTGTGACGGACGTCAACTTCCTAAAATATTATATCTTGCGTGATTTAAATGATTATCTGAATCAACATCAAGATACAAGTTATCATGTTAGACATATCTGTAGATAAAATATCTTAACAAATAAAGATGTATAAGAAAGAAAGTTACAGATCAAATGTATAAGGAAAATATAAATACAATAAAATAGAATAAAGAAATAAATCCAAAATAATTAAATAAAAATACCACATACCTTTTTATAATATCGAGGAATATCCCTCTCAATCAAAATTACCAAAAATTATGTAAAGCCTTCTCGCCTTTTTCATAGTGAAATATTCTTCACAAATAAAAATTAATTCTATGATAGTCTTACCTCTTGAATTCATCTCTCGTGATCTTTCTATCTTCGTTGATATTTGTCCTACCAAAAGTTAGATGCAATAGCAAAGAAGAAATGATAAGGAAGAGATCCTAAAAGACATTACGTATGAACCTAAAAATCATCGTGCCAATTCTTTTTAGGAATATATTAAGGGTGTTACGTATGAACCTAAAAAGCATCGTGCAAATTCTTTTTAGGTCAAAGAATTATGATAAATATAGAATCTCCGCATGATTTTATTAACAAAAGAGAAAGAGAAGTATTTGTTTTCTCCACAAATTACAATATATTGACAAAAATATAGAGCAAGAAATCATCTAAGTAATTTTTATTTCATACATACAGAAACTTCACTACTTATAACTCAAGAAAGAAATTAGAAGGGAAACAAGAAAAAAAGGTGGAGAAAGGAGAAGAAAGTTACTCCTCTCAAAAGATAATGATCTATGCACCAATTAATACCAACCTGCAAAAAACAACACACCTAAAGTCAATAGAATATGATGAAGTATAAAAAAAAAAAAAAAAAAAAGGAACACACAAACTAATAGGAAGCCTCAAAAAGCAAAATATTGGTGACTAAAATCAACGAAAGAAGGGAAAAAGGAGTAATAACATTTGATATTGTAATTTTAAATAATTGTAGTTGGGGCAAACGTGCGGCAAGTGGACATCTCTAAGACAGGGAGCTTTTAAAATACATCTTTCTTGCAAAGGAAATGTAACCGCTACAGGAAGATGCAAAGATTATAACCGTAACTCCATAAGCATTCAAAGTGACGTCTCAACTTATTTTAATGTATTAGGTATAAATGAGGAAAAAGGTTAAAAAAATCTGAGAAAAAAAGAGAAATATGAATCCTGGGCTTTAAGAGCTACCATGTCACTTTCTTTTATATATATGCTAGATTTAGTGTACCTGTTTACGTGTATCAATAAAATAATATATAAATATAAAGTAATATGAATTATGTGTAATAACGATTGATATTGAAATACATGTAACATTCATTTAAATAAAAAATAAATGTTATTGCATTTATGCAATAACTTAATTTAAGGTAATGAGACATCTTCTAAACCTGCAAAGATAAATGAAAATATTATATTGTTGAGATAATAATTTTTTGTGTTGTTGTATCATATATCTGATCTTATCATAGACAATATACTTGGTATATCTTTTTTTAGCACTCCGGCGACCAAAAGTCCAAAACCCTTGTGTACCTGTTAAACATGAATTGCTAACAATAATCTTCTACAAGGTAAAATAAGAACCTTCATGTATTCTTGCATTTTGTAGTTTCTGGCTAATATGACTTTCCAAATTGTTAGACACTTAGACTTAAATGTTAATTAGTTTGATCTACGTTTTAATTTTAAAAACACAGGTGAGCTGCTTCCCTATTTTATAAAGATTTTTTATGCGGTACATTTTATTTCATAAAAAAGATGTTGTAATAAATCATACGTAATTAAAATTTATTATTTTTGTATAAAAAAAAAATAAGTGTGATTCATAGACAATCGTGCAATATAGTACCCAATAACTAAATTAAGCTACAGTTTGTGTTGGTTAAAATTATAATGTAAACATTTAATAAATTATTATTTAAGATTTAAATATAAATCATATATTTGCTCATATTCCAAATCATACAAAAACAAATAAGAATCCACATTGTCGTTGGAAAAGCAAATTTATGAAAAGAAAGAAAAAATCTTTCGGCTAGTTCTCCTCATCAAAAACAAAAGCAAACTAGTTATCCATACTACCTCACCTTTAAATATTTCTCAACGTTAAACTAAAAGAGCTAATTTATTTTTTGTTCGTCCAAATGTTTAATATTAGCTCTTTTTAAGTATTAAATATTTAACGCAATATGAAAGAGATTAACTATGTTACATTGTTCAAATAAGGTAATTAAAGTTTTATTTGATTTAAAGTACTAAATGTTCATAAGTTTCTATTGTTAACAGAAAATTGAATTGGATCGGAAATAAAAAAAGGAAAAGACGTTAGCCTTAAAGATTTTGAAAGAAGTTATTGCTAAGAAAGAAAACCTGAATATTAGTAGCAAAATCTCATATTGATACTACGTTAGTATTTAGATATTTTCTCAAACATAAATCATCTATTAGAAAAAAGTATAAACCAACATCTTATATCCTAAAAAAGATTTGAATTGGATGATGAAATGAAAAAGAATATTTAAGCAAAAAATAATTCTTCCAAAATCTTATAAAAGAATGAAAAACAAAAGTAACAACAAACTAAACCAAGAAAAACTGTCAAAGGGTACAATAATATTCTATAAAACGAAAAAACTAAAAAAAATTAAGGGACTCATATGCGAAAAAACTGCGAGAGGCTTGGACCGCTTATGCGGTCTCGCACCTGCGGCTGGCCAATCGCAGGTGCGGTCGCACCAGGTCTGATGCACCAACAACTCTTTTAGAGCTTAAACTTGCCTCGCGCGACGTCCGAATGCCATCTGAGGCCCCAGAGGCCCCGTCCAAATATACCAACAAGTTCTAAATCATAATACGGACTCGCTCAAATCTTCGGAACGTCCGAAAAAATATTAAATCTAAGAATCATACCCCAAAACCAACTGTTGATACCCAATTTTTCCTCATATTTTAAATTTGCATATATACCTTCAAAATAAGTTTTTATAATAACTGGTATTTTCCCATATTTTTCCATATTTTTATCAATTTATTCAGTACTTTTATATCCAGTAATTACTCATAAATTGCATTACAAATAATTTCAAAATATTTCTTAGCTCAATATATCATTTTTAATCCTATAAGGATTTAATTATTTCACAAATTAGCCAATTTGGCAATATTTGGCTATAATTACAATAACTTTGCAATTATAGCATAATTATACATTTTATTCAATAATTAATCATTTTATATTTTTAAATACTAGTTGATCACCTTAATTTCACCTATTTAGTCTTAATTTTATTTTATATAATTATTAGCTATTTTTTATTAATTATTTTATCTATTTTAATGGGTATTTAACAAATAGCCATCTTTATTTAAATTCTACCCTAAATTAAACCTGGTCCCAACCCAATTAAATAACCCATCAGACCCCCAAGCCCAATATCCTATCTACCCGGCCCAACTCAGAGTCAATCTTGACCGTTGATCAAATTTGATCAACGGTCCAGATCTCNTTTTCCCCGCTCAATCGTCTCTCTATCTCTAGTTCTCTCTAGAACCTTTTCACCTTCCCCCCTTCCGATGAGCTCGGTTCTTCTTCTCCGGCCACCTTTCTTGCAGGAGACCATGACCTTTTACCCCTCCTAGCCTGTGTCTCACCCCACGCCGGCTTTGACACTGTCCTGAGGTCCTCAGGCGAACCTGGAGCGGATCAACTCCTACCTATGGTCCTTCATGCCATTTTCCGGACACCCATGCCCGTACGGGTAAGATTCTTACACTTTCCGGTGGAAACCGGTAAAACCTTGAGTTTTTCTCTCCTCTTTGGGTTCTCTCTTCGAAACCCTAACTTCTAAAACCTCCGATCTTTCTAGATCTGTAACAGATCTATACATATTTCAAGCTGTTTTGATGTTTTCTTTAAGGGTTTTCCATTTTCCTTAAAACAATTTTTGTCTTCCAACTAGGATTTCTAAAAAAACCTTTCTGCAAAAACGATTTCTTCAAGTTTAAGGGTTTCTTCAGAGATTCTTCTCGTATTTTTAAACGGTTTCTGTTAAAATCTCTTTTTCATAGTTTATTATGTTAAAAATTTAGTTTTAACAATGTATTATAATCTTAGGTTTGCCCTTATTGATTTACTCATTTGATTCGTATATGTGTCTGTCTCTCATGAATACGTTACGAGTTTTCTATGATATTTACCCTATTTTGCTCATTAGGGTTCTTGATTTGGTTTCTTCTGCTTATACTATGGTTGTTCTGTTTAATCCCTCTAGTTGTTACTATTTTTTTTAATTGAATCCCTAATCCTATGTGATTTCTTGCTACTATAATCATTAGGGTTTCTGACTCTTTGATTCTCCCTATTATATGATGTTCGTTTGTTAATTCCTTTAATCATTTATTGTGTTCTAGTATTGAATCCCTGATTCTATGTGATTTTACTTGAGTCTCTGATTTTTCTTTCCTACTGTGTGTTTACTTCGTGTACTCACAGTAATCAGTATTACTCTTGTTTAAATTCCTAATTTCCTATAACTGAACCTCTCATTGATCTTTTGTGATGATTTTCTTACTGATTTACAACCTTTAAATTATTTCCTTGCCTTATTTTGGTCAACTATACTGTCACACGTAGTCTTATATTATTTCCTTAATTGAAATATTCTGAACCTAGTCTCAATTGCATATCCCATACTTGTACTATGCTAAGTTATTTCCTTATATGTTATATGCAGTCACATATGGTACTTTTCCTTATTTTATTGTCTGCATAATACCGTTTGAACTTGATTCCTTCAATTAAGGGATACCTATGTTGATTTTGTATTGATTGATACTTAGTCCCTTAATTGAGGGTTAACTTTGATTCCTACCTTATTTTCTACTTGTTTTCAAAACTATATATACATTACTTCTCATTAACACAAACACGGAACGAATCTGGTTCAATAGCTCTCTCTCACAACTAAAACTCTCTATTCTCTCTTTTGTGCTACTTGCTATTACTCTAAGTTAGCCGGATGCAAGCCAAGGCTAACTATTGCGCATCTCTTGCTTCCTACTTTGTGTTACTGCCTTCACTTCACAGGTATGTCCTAATTCAAATTTCAGTTCTCAAACCAACATGTTTCTACTATTGTTGCAATTCATTGTGTTTCTGATATGCTTTTATTTACTATTTTATTGTTCAACATGTAACTAAAATCCTGAACCCCATTCACATGTTAAGTTATACTTTATTTGTCATAACCAACATGTCTTTATGTACTTGATACATGTTCTTATGTGAATCTCTCTATGCCTATGTTTGTACATTACTTTAATTAGGGTGTACTCTACTGTCTTAAATTGTTTGGTATTGTTATGTTAGTCGAATCCTATACCCTACTATATCCCTAATCCCCTGAATCCTTAGGAACTTCTTATTGTGTACCTATGCCTATCTCTGCCTGCTACATGCTTACCCTCACACGCTCTGTATTTGCCCCTCAAATCTCATTGCCCCTGTTTGTGGTTGATTGACTGTTGTTGGTCCTATGTGTGATGCTGAATTTGTTTGGTGTATCTTCTCTTTCAATATGTTTCTGTGGTTAAACTTTTAGTTATAAAAAAATTAAGTCTCTTTTCCAAAACTGTTTTCCTACTCAAAGTTTTCAAATTATGTCAAGCACTCTCACTATACTCTTAGACCCATTAAGTTCTGCCCNTCCTTCCACACTGCACTTACTCTCCACTATGGCTTGTGAGCACTGTATGGGATTCCTTGAGGTCCTTAGGGAACTCTGACACATCCAGATTGTGAGAAAGGCTGTGAAACAATACTTGTCATTGAGGACATGGAGATCTGGGCCTATACTGTAGGCTCCCTATAGTTAACTTCTTATTTTTCTCTTATTTCATTTATGTTATTCATATCCAATGGTTTGTAATAATTATTTGTAAACAACTCTGGGGTTGGATAGTGAAAAGGGAGGGTACTATGTATGATGTAGCGTAATCAAGGGTAGAAATCATGCTTCCTAGGTTTACTTTCTTCTGTGTGCAGTAGACTCCATGTTTAGGCTTAACACACACCATGCATCAGATATCATGCTCCCTAGGATTTATATGTACTGTTTTCAGCATCTCATCATCACTTAGAACTCATGTCTCTAAGGCAAATAATAACATCAACATAAACTGTCTTTATGTGATTCTGCCTATTCTAAACCTCATTTAGAAATCCTGTCTTAGGGTAAATGTGTTAACACAAGCTGTTATTTATGCAAACATCATGCTACAACCACACTGCATACTTAGAAATCCTGCTTTAGGTAAACAACATTAAAACAAAATGTCACTTCTGCCTATTCTGAAACTCTGCATAATTTGATGTGCATTTAGAAATCCTATTTAAGTTATTCTGCATATTGCTGCATTAGATATCATGTTCTAGGATCGCACTCGCCTAATTACACTTAGTCTAACTACTGAGTATGAAATAGTCACCCTGTTCTAACAACTGGTAAGTATGAAACAGTCACCCTGTTCTAACAACTGGTAATTAATCTCTGCATATTATGCCATACTTAAAACTACATGTTCTTAGGTATAACGACCTAAAACTGTCAATAATTCTGAACAACTGTTGCGTATGATCCCACGCCTAGGCAAGCCTTAGGTAATCAACCATAAGAAATAAAACTGGAATTGTCTTTTGTGACTATTGTTTAACTGTCAGCATGTTTAAAACCAGCAGGCAAAACTGATTAGGGCTTCCTCTCTGAGTTATGCAATAAATCTTTCATCTCTGTTGTCACAACTTAGATACCATGCTTAGGATCTGAATTAAAACCCATACCTAAATTGTGTTAGAGTCATGCTGATTCTGTGCATTATTTGTGGAGGTAATTGAGCCCTCTTTTCTATTTATGTGTTATCCCCTATCTGCAGTCCTATTTGTTTCTTTATGTGTCGTATTAGTATTTTACCTTTAAACCTGAGGGTCTGCCTAGAAACCCCCCTTATAGGATAGAAGTCCTAAATTCCTCCGGGACTAATAAGAAGGGACGAGTAACAACATGCAATAGAGGTCGTGACTAACACTCGCTTTAGTTACCTTCACGGGGTGGGAAAGGGTAGATATGGACATGATGACCGGTGCGTTAATACCACGTGTAGCCCCTCATTGAGGAGTGTCATACTGAGTATTGCATTGATGTGATACATAGTATAAACAAACCTAGGATACCCCTTTACTCCCATGAACATGCCTAGATTATAATTCTTTTCAAAATCTAGCTTTCCCATTAACTGTTTCCAAACCTATGTGTACTTATACTTAAATCCCCTATTATCTGAACCATATTTGTTTATTTGCTAATTGTAAAAAATTCACCAAAGCTATTTGGCCGGGAACCACACTTGTGGATACTGAGGGGTGCCTAACACCTTCCCTTTAGGATAATCTCAAGACCTTACCATGTGTCTGGTTATCAAACGTAGTTATAAATGAACCCCCCTGATAGGTGCCCTAACGCACCTCAAAACCGTTAGGTGGCGACTCTTCAAAAATGCAAACCCATTTCCCAAAAGGAACGAGTTGTCTCAACCAATGTCATAAACCCTTTCAAACCGGCCCCGAAAGGAGTGCTTGGGGAAAAAGGGGGCGCGACAGCATGGCAACTCTGCTGGGGACTTTTTAGGCTTTTACCATTTTAAATTGCTTTGTGAATTTGTACCCCTTCCTATGTGCAATTACTTGTTTACTTCCTTTAAGCCTTTAATTTTCTTCAAGAGTAACTAACATATCTTTCCTGTTTCTTTCCTTTTTAATCGTTTTAAAATTATAAACTATTGTATTTACTGCTTTCATAACGTGCAAATACATGACTACTTGTTTTACTGCTCATTGCATTATTCTTGATTCAACATTCATACTCCACTCGTTCCAAACAAATTCCTATAGCAACGCTTGATGAGTGGTTGCGCCCTTCCTATATCATTACCCCCTAAATACGGAAAGGCTTATTTGCGGTAAAACTAGTCGATCAGCGGTGCAGTCGACGGTTCCGTGCCTTTCCCCCTCGAGTTGTCCGCTCAAGGGTACCAGTCTAAAACCCCATAAAAACCTTACTCCATACTACTGCTGCATGCATCATGGTCAAACCTAGCCAGGCTAACGTGTTGTCCGCACAATATCCTTTAAGATAGCCTTGTCCAAAAAGTCCACTGGGTTTCCATAAACCCAAACGGACATCATCACGTTCTGTGCATTATTTGGAGAATTAAATGCTTCATGCAAATTGTTGATGTTAAATAGTAGAGTCTGGTGGGGTTAAGAGCCTAAACTTGTTTGCCCCACAGAAATATGAGGCACGAAGTCCCCAGATTCGGCATGGTCACCAACATCCACCCAAGATTGCTGAGTTGGTGGGAAGATTTGCATTCTAGTGACAAAATCCTCGTCAGAAAAAATCTAGGTAATCTACCATCCCTCCTGGAGATCCAGCCTAACAACATGATGATAGAGGCTGCTACCTTATTTTGGGATTGTGAAAGGGCCGTCTTCCGCTTTGGGGACATCAAAATGACACCTTTGCTAGAGGAGATAGGATGACTGTCCGGTCTTGTTTGGGAAACCCCGAGTTTTCTAATGCCTGAGAACCGCACGGGCAAGGGTTTCCTAAAAATGATGGGCCTAAAGAAGAATGCAGAGTTGGTATGCCTAAAAGAATCGTACATCGATCCCTTTTGACTACCTGTATGAACGGTATGGTCACAGCAAATCATACCGTACCTTCCATGATGAATTTGCCATCACATCCTTAGGACACATCCATCGTAGGGTATTTGTCTTCATGTTTTTCTTCCTGGGTCTAATCGTGTTTCCAATGAAGAAAGAAAGAATCAATACTAGGTTGTCTATGGTAACCAAGACCCTAATAGAGGGGATTTGTGGGTAGACATTCATCATTGTGCCCATGATTATTTCAGACATATACCGAGCTTTGGAGAAATGTCAACGAGGAGCGAAACATTTTGAGGGCTGCAATCTGCTACTTTAGCTTTGGTTCTCAGAACATCTCCAAAAGGGCCAATATCGACAAGAAATTCAGTGAAGGGCATGGGATTACCACATCGCTTTCCACCATCCAAAGTGAATGACTTACATCCCCGACATGTTCGCTCAGCCTGGGAATGCCAAAGAATGGGTTGAGCTCTTTGACAATCTGACTGAAGAACAAGTTCAATGGATGTTCGAGTGGTTTCCGACAGAAGAGTTCATCGCTCGGTCCAGAGATGCACCATTCCTGATACTAATTCGTCTGAGAGGAACATACCCTTACGTCCCTCTCCGAGTTATGAGACAAGCAGGTAGGAAGCAAGTCATACCAAGGGTCGACAAGATGAGCCATATTCGAGCTGACTTCCAAAATGATGATAGTCCTCACAAGTGCCAAGCCCAGCACATGTGGCACTGTAAGATCGTAATGGAGAAAGACACCATTGAGCCATACAGATATCATGTCGGTTGTACCCCTTTCTATTCTGGTTGGTTAGAAGACAATTGGGATGATCTGGGCAACCCAGGGTTCGTTCAAGGCCACAGGATTATAGATGAAAAGGCCGAGGCGCAAGTCAAATACAACTAGCTGCGCAAAAGGATCCGTGAATGCGAGAGCGAGCACCACCAGATACACGAGTCCAACAAGAAGATGATTGAGGAATGGAAAGACATGGCTATAAGTACCAACAAAAGGCTTAGAGCGAGGCATAGTCTAGCTGGAAGGAAAATTCATCAAAAGGGTTGAAGATTGTCAAAAGGCTGAAGGGACCGAAGGTGGACATCTAGCCAGAGAATACCTATTGCTGGGACTTCGCGAGTTGGGGAAGCTGTTCAAAGGAAGGAAGGATTCCGAGTCTGGGGAAGGTCCTTCTGGGACCAAGTAGATAGGAATGTCTTTCTTGTGCTTTATCGATGTAATAAGGCCAATGGCCATTAGTGACCTTTATTTCTTGTTTATTTAGTGTCGTTTTGGGATTCGTCTATTTTTTATCAATGAAATGAGGCATTTAGCATTTTAAGTTCTCCCAATCAATTTTTCCCTAGGCCTACCTCAGGCACAAAGAGGTTCCCAAATTAGGACACGCTTTACATTCCCGCACTATGTGTTTAAATATTGCAATACTTTTTATAATCCTCATTGACTTGGCTACCTTTTGTTTTTGTTTTTGTTTTCTTTCTTTTGTTTTATTTTTTATTATTACCCTCCCCAAAGGTTAGTTCATACACTCTGGCATCATCATCCTACCTCACAAGATCCAGGGGCCCTCCACCCTGTCGCGCCCCCTTTTCCCTCACGGAGATCGGGTTCAGGACATTTGGGTTGAGGCAACTCTTTCCTTTTGGGAAAGGGGTTTGCATTTTTGGAGAGTCGCCACCTAACGATTTTAACGGTGCGTTAGGGCACCTAGGGGTTCATTTATAACTATGTTGCTAACCAGAGATAGGGTAAGGGATTGAAATCATCCCAAGGGGAAGGTGTTAGGCACCCCTCAAGATCCACAAGTGTGGTTCCCAGCCAAACGGTTTTTGTGAATTTGTACAGTTTAACAAATAACAAGTAAAGGCTCAAGTAAGAGGGGATTTAAAGCATGCATGTGTTTGAAAATGATCATAGAACAGATAAATTTTGAAAAGAGTTATAATCTAATATTTAAAGCAAGGGATATCCTAGGTTTATAACAATATGGATCACATCAATGCAATACCCGGTATGACACTCTTCGAAGAGGGGCTACACGTAGTATTAGCGCATCGGTCATCATATCCATATTCTACCCTTTCCCACCCCGTGAAGGTGTTTAAAGCGCGTGTTGGTCACGAGCTCTATTGCGTGCTATTACCCACCCCTTCCTATCAGTCCCGGAGGAGGTTAGGACTACTATCCTAAAAGGGTAGGTACTAGGCATACCCTCAGGTTTAAAGGGGTAAAATTCTAAGGCGACAAGCAAAGAACATGTAGGACTGCAGTTAGTGGGAAACACATAGGAGCATATAAGAGGCTCAGATTTACCTCCGCAAATAATGCATATAATTAGCACGACTCAAACACATATAAGGGCAGTATTGTTAATTAAGATCCTAAGACATGGTGTCTAGGTGAATTCAGAGGATAAACAGACATGTAGTTTTGTTATTACTTGAAATCCCTAATCAGTTTGCCTACTGAGTGAAAGAACTTGTTAGCATTAAGCAACACACACAAGAAAGAGACAGACTTCCAGTTTTAGAAATTTAATCCCCTAAGGCTTGCCTAGGCGGGGGACAATGTATCAGAATTATTAGAGAAATTGTTGCAGATTGTTACCTAAACATGTTGTTCTAGGTTGTTCAAAACACACACGTATTACCAATTGTTTTAGAGAGAACTGAGTGAGGTTGTTTATACCTTTTATATGCATCAATAATTAGACTAAGTGTAGTTGAGCGATTAGGACCCTATAACATGATATCTAATGCACAGGTACGACAGGATGATTTATATGCAGAATTCCTAAAAAACAAGTTATTTAAATGCACAACAGTCTAGTATTAATCATGGTTTCAGAAGATGAAGCGTGACATTTTACTTAGTGTTATCCTAGAGACAGGATTTCTGAGTGTTTATGAGGCATGGTTATGGCATTATGAGACAAAATTGCATGAAGTACAAATTATTAATATCTGTATCCTAGAATAGGATTTCTAGGTGATATAACAGTAATGTCAAAGATGCTGGAAACAATATGCATGAGACCTAGGGACATGGTATCTAATGCATGATTTTGCACACGTTGGTCCTAAACATGGGTTCTATTGCGCAAAAATAGGAAATGTAAACCTAAGCATGGTTTCTACCCTTTATAGCATGCAAGTTATCCCTTTCCCTCTTTCACTATCCATCCCAAGAGTTGTTTACAAATTATTACAGGCCAAGGATTATGAATTACATAACCAAAAATAGAAAATAAGAATTTATTCTATAGGGAGCCTTCAATTAGGCCCAAATCCTCCAAACCTCATTGCCATATGGTATTTCACAGCCTTTCATAATCCGGGTGTGTCAAAGTTCCCTAAGGACCTCAAGGGCTCCCGGGCAATACTCACACCCAGACTTAGTAACCAAGAATTGGACATGTGTAGTGTGGAAGTACCATCCTCAGTGTGTCAGAGTTCATAAGGAGCTCAGGGGTCCCAAAGCAGTGCTCACACTGAGGGGGAAGAACTTAAGAGTCTAGGAATAAAGTGAAGTGCAGCAGATAGGTTGGAAAAGGTTTTGACAAAAACAGTACTGGATTGATTCAGTAAGTAAAGAAGTTTTCTGAAAAAGGTTTTGATCAGTAATGAAACAGCTTGAATATAATGTTAACATCTTTGGAAAAGCAGCAAACAACTCGAACAGGTCCAGCACATTCAAATATAGATTTCACTCAGGGACAGTGGGAATCCGGGACACATAGAAACATATTAGGATACATATTAGCATTTAGAGAAGCTTTAGAGTGTCACAGACTAGTATTGAGTCTGAACAGTCACAAACACAGTGGTCACCAAGAATTATGCCAAGATCTAAACATAATCAGATTCGAGGGAGTACTTGGAGAGGGTAGTATATAATTATGCATAGGTTTAGGAAACAACATGTGTTCAAGATTACATGGAGACCAGGTAATATACAATGCAATTGTAGTACATTAGGGATCACAGAAGACATAAGTAGGATGATATTGAAACACACAAGAGCGAGTACACATGCTGAGGCTAAATGGGAGGGGTACTAAGAACTAAACAACAGAGTATACCAAATTAGTTGCAAGTAGGACAACAAAGCCATAAGTAAAAGAAGATCATAAACAAGATGAATCGTAGTACCCAGATAAACATATTGTTTTGGAGACTTCAAAATATAAATTGGAAACATACCAGTTGAAGACAGCAAATATAGAGTAAGAAGTAAGCAAGTAGAATAACTAGTCTTGGCTTCCAGCCGACTAGTAACAACAAGCAATCAAGAAAGGAGCAATAAAATGTGTGTGTGAGTAAAAGAGAGTAGAACAAGGTATATGTTAGTGTTTTTTAATGAGAGAAGACCATGCATATATATAGTTTTGAAGACAAGTAGCAAATAAGGTGGGAATCAAAATTAACCAGTAATTAAGGGACTGAGTATCAATCAATACACAATCAGTATAGGTGTCCCTTAATTGAAGGAATCAAGTTCAAACAGTATTATCGGACAACAAATAAGGAAAGGTACCATATGTAGCTTAGAGGAATATTCAAAATAGTGTAAAATCAGCATAAGTATCCCTTAATTGAAGGGGTTAAGTTCAAACGGTTAGTAAGCAAATAGAAAATAAGGAAAGTTCCCATATGTGACATGCATATAACATATAAGGAAATAATTTCAACCCAGTACAAGCATACAATAAAGGCTAGGTTCACCAGATTCTAATTAAGAGAATATGAATCAATTAACAACAAATTAATCATGTAACAAGGTAAGAAATAAACTAAGGTCGGAAATTAGTGAAAGTATCCCATAGGAAATCAGCAAGGTTTTCAAATCACCAGGAATCAGGGATTCAAATAATAGAGAATAATATTGATTACTATAAACTTCTATGCATGAACGAATGGACATAATATAAGCAAAGGAATAAGTCAGGGACCCTAGTAGTGAAGACATATGAAATTAGGGATCCACATGAGTTTTTAGGGTAAACAGTAATGTAAGCAAAGAAAAATCAAAGACATAGATGAACAACATAGGGTAAAACATCATAAAGTTCATGAAACGCAAACACATATGCAAACATTATCACAGACAAAGTCGGGGACCTAGGGTTTAGGTCTAAAATTAGGGATTTTAACGCAACAATCAAGATAAGATAGAAAAACTTAAATAAATCGTTAAAACACAGTAGAGACCCTAGGATCATACTGAGAAGTCATAAAAAATCGTTTGAAAGGGGTCATGAAACCCTAGTTTGAAAACGAAGAGCCATTTTAGAGAAAATCAGAGAATCTTTGAGGAAAACAACGAAATAGCTCAAAACATACATAGATCTATCATAGATCTAAAGAATTAGAGAGTTTTAAGAGTTAGTGTTTCAAAGAGAACCCAGAAAGATAAGAAAACCTCAAAACGTTACTGGTTTAAACCCCAAAAGTCATAGATCTTACTCGAACGACCGGAGGTGGCCTGAGAATGGTGAGCACAGGCCCAGGGGGTAGGAGAGTGAACCCAGGTCTCTTGAAGAACTTAGGGATAGCAACAACGGTCGTAAAGGAACCATAGAAGGCAGTAGGGTGGTGTGGATTCCATGGTCTCCGGTGGAGACGTAGCCGGAGAAGACGAAGGGCCTCATCGGAGGCGGAGAGGAGACTGGAAGTCTCTAGAGAGTTAGAGAGAGATAGAGAGAGAGAGAGAGAGAGAGTAGAGAGATGAGAGACCAAGTGAATGAGGGGTCGGGGGTAGTCACCTAGGTTTAATTATGGTAACACTAATCTAGGACGTTGATTTAATTTGATCAACGACTCAGATTGGTCGTGGGGTTGGGCCGGGTAGGAATTTGGTTTGGGCCGATGGTAATTGGGGCGGATTTAATCAGATGGGTTGGGGTATTGGGTCCAATTTAGGCTATAATTTAAAAATAAAAGTGGCCAATTGTTAAATACCCATTAAAATTAGATAAAATAATTAATAAAATAGATAATGATTATATAAAATGAAATTAATGCTAAGTAAAATGAAATTAAGGTAATTAGCTAATATTAAAAATATATAATGCCAAATTATTGATTTAAATGGTATAAAAAATTTAATTGGACCATAATTGTAAAATCACTTTAACTAGAGATAAATAATCCCAAATTGGCTAATTTACGAAATAATTAAATCCCAATAGGATTAAAATACTGTATTGAGCTGGAAAATATTTGAAAATTATCTGTAATACAATTTATGTATAATTATTGAAATAAAATACTGAATAAATTGGAAAAGAAATTAATAAAATATGTAAAATTATGGGAAAAATGCCAGTTATTACAAAAAGCGATTTTGAAGGCATATATGCAAATTTTAAAATGATTTGAGAAACAATTGGGTATCAACAAACCCACTCCTCCTCCTAGTCATCCTAAAGGCAAGAGCAAAGTCTAGAATAAAATGGAAGATTCAAGCAACATCAGGAAGGAGAACACAACTGAATGGGTAGAGGCCACTAACGGCCAGGGTATTCGGGTTCCAAACGAGAATATGTCACAGCTTGAACATAATTTATTGAAATTCCAAGAAGAGCTTGATCAGGTTTGAAATCTGGCAAACCTGTCATTCTCCATCAGCGTCCCAGACGTCAACCTCCCCAACATTCAAAATCCTACACCTCCGCAAAATATCCCAAAACAGCAGAATCATCCCGCACCTCACCATCACGCCACTCCACCAAAGAACCAAACCCTCCCGACATAATGTAACACCTGCCATACCCCAAATAACACTCCACTACTTATCCCAGAACCTCAGAACTCCAAAAATGACCATTTCCATACCTATGCACCAGGACACCATAATAATCCTATCTACGTGGAGACCATGCCACGCTCTACTCCACCTATCTCATACACACCTGAGTCTGATGAAAAGGATCTGCTTATCAGGAACTTGGCCGAGGAACTTAAGAAGCTGACCAGCCGGGTTCAAGGCGTTGAGGGAAGCATGGGAGTCGAAGGGTTGAACTATGAGGACCTCTGCATATAACCTAATGTCGAACTGCCTGAGGGGTACAAACCTCCTAAGTTCGAAATGTTCGATGGTACAGGTGATCCAAGGGTCCATCTGAGGACCTATTGTGACAAGCTGGTTGGAGTGGGGAAGAATGAAAGGATCCGCATGAAGCTGTTCATGACAGGTTCAGATTTCATACAGAGAACGCACCAGACGTGTTCTACATCCAGAATTTAAAGAAGAAGCCCACGGAGACATTTCGCGAGTATGCTACTCGCTAGAGGTCCGAAGCTGCTAAGGTCAAACCCGCCTTAGAGGAGGAGCAAATGAACAAGTTCTTTGTCCGGGCTCAGGACCCGCAATACTATGAACGGTTGATGATGATTGAGAACCACAAGTTCTTCGACATTATAAAATTGGGTGAAAGGATTGAAGAAGGTATTAAAAGTGGTATGGTCACAAATTTTGAAGCCTTACAAACTACGAATAAGGCTTTACAGTCCGGTGGCGTGTCCAAGAAAAGAGACGTGGGAGCCGTGATAGAGAACCCAATCCCCACTCAAATACCAAAATTACCCAACACCTCCACTTACATATCAACCAACCCAAATTACCAAGCACCTTCACCCTCATACCAAGATCCACCACCAGCTTATCAATCATCTCACCACCTATATATCAACCTACTTCACTTAGATACTCCCAAACCGCTCCTGTTTACCACACTTACAACCCTCAACCATCCCATTATCAATCACCTCCTGCACGCTAAAATTTCCCTAGATCGTGACCTAATTTTGATCGTAGACCTCCAAAACAGTATACCGCCATCGCTGAGCCAATCGACCAGCTGTATGAGAAGCTCAAGGCTGCTGGTTATGTCACACCCATCCCTGCTGCAACCCATGAGAATCCTTCTCAGTGGGTTAACCCAAACAAGTCCTATGCATACCATTCCGACATGAAAGGGCACACCATTGATGAATGCCGCTCTTTGAAAGACAAGATACAGTCCTTGATTGATAACAAGATCATTATGGCAAAGGAACCCTCTCCAAATGTCCGCAACAATCCTCTGCCAGACCATAAGGGTGGAGGTATCCACATGATTGAAATAGAAGATGACTAGGATCCCGAGGGATCGATCGGGTTGATCGTAGAAGGCGATGACCCAAAGAAACCGGCGATTACTCTCAATCCAATCATAGTACAGATTCAACCATCTAAGGATGCTAAGGTAAATATGTCTATACCTCTTTAGTTTGAAGCAACGCCACCCGCAAAGACATCGGCACCAATTGAGGTCGAATTTGTGTCTCCGACAAATGCACCCGCACCATTTGAGGTTGCAGTCTTTCCACCCAAGGCACATGTTCCGTTCGAAGTGAGGATACCCGCGCCGATCACACTGGCGATGTCAACCACGCCACCCTTCTGTACAAATGCTGTACTTTGGGACTATACAACTGAGGCGAGAAGGAAAGGCAAAGTCAAGACTGAAGAAGTTGTCGCTGCACAAGGGATGAAAAGAACTGGTAGAGTCTACGCGCCTGAACATCTGGCTGAATCAAGTAAGCAGGCTTCCAATCGGCACCTATTATCGAGACAGGTCCGGACGACCTTTGGAGGAAAGTACAGGCTAAGGAATATTCGATCATCGACCAATTAAACAAGACGCCAGCATAGATATCTATTCTTTCTTTGCTGCAAAATTCTGAGACGCACATGAGTGCTTTGCTAAAAGTGTTGAATGAAGCATATGTGCCGAACAAAATAACTAGCGGGGAAATGGCCAATATGGTAGGCCAGGTGTTGGAAAGTCATAAGATCACTTTTCATGAAGACGAGCTGCCACCTGAAGGGCTGGGTCACAACAAAGCAATGCACATCACTGTGCAATGCAAAGACTATTTCATCACAAGAATTCTGATCGACGGAGGATCCAGTCTAAATATATGTCCGCTGATAACACTCAAGAAACTGGGTAAAGGGATGCACGATATAAAGGATGGAGCAATCAATGTAAAGGCTTTCGATGGTTCTCAGAGGTCCACCATTGGTGAGATCAGTATGTGCCTGCAGATGGGACCAACTTGGTTCGACGTCGACTTCCAAGTAATAGATGTACCAACCTCCTACAACCTGCTATTAGGACGACCATGGATCTATGTTGCTGGGGCCGTAGCATCAACGTTACACTAGGCGATGAAGTTTGTGGAACCACCAGGAAGTGATTATTCATAGCGACGGTAGCAACCCTATTTACAGTCGCCAAACTATTCCGGAAATCGAGGGAAGAAGGAAGCTAGGTGGAGAAACTTACCACCACATTGAATGGGTCAATGCCATTGATAAGGACAAATGGTGGGATAGCAAGATCGCAAGCATGATGAATTGGCGGGGGTATGATCCAGGTAAGGGGCTCGGGAAGAACCTGCAAGGGATCTCCAAACCTATCAAGCTCAAGAAACATGGCACCACTTTCGGCTTAGGATACAAGTACACCTGGCAAGAATTCAAGAGTTGCTCGCCGCCATGGTGTGTTCCTTACTACCCACTGGAGCATCTGATACCGTGCCTGGAGCAGACGTTTCACCAGGCTGGCATTATCTATGGGACAGACGAAGCAGAAGCACTTGCGGCATTAAGGAACTTATTCCTGGAGGATAATGACATGGACTGTTGTGTTATTCTCGAGGAGGAGGGGGAGGAAGGCCCTTCCATACAGGATGTGATTAGAGGTGCACGTCTCAAGAATTGGACCATCAGGAAAATCAAAGCCCGACGAGCCTCGGGGTAGCAAGGCTAAAACAAGCGTTATTCATTGTTTTTCTTTACTAAATGATTTTTCTTCTCGCATTTTTTTAATTCCTGCAATAAGATCTTCAATGTTCAAAACAATTATTCAATTTATCAAAAGCATCTTAATTTTCTTATGAATCAATATTTATTGCTATCATTTTTCTCTCATTACTTTATCTATACAACATTAATGTTACTTGTCTTGATGAACTAATGACCGTGACATGCAACAAGACAACGCAACAAACGGACATTGACTCAGAGGAAGATGATATACCTGACGAGATTATCAAAGAAGTCGGGAATTTTGAGAACAACCCTAAGTCCAACCTGGACGAGGCCGAAGTTGTCAACCTGGGAGACTCAGAAAACATCAAGGAAACACGAATCAACATTCACATGTCTCCATCAGAGAAGAAATAATACACAAAATTTCTAAAGGAGTAGGAGGACATATTCGTCTGGTTGTATGATGACATGACTGGTCTGAGTACATCTATTGTGGCTCACAAACTGCCAACCAATCCAATGTGTCCGCCAGTAAAGCAAAAGCTTTGAAAGTTCAAGCCTGATATGAGCTTAAAAATCAAGGAAGAAGTCACTAAGAAAATCAACGCTAAGGTTATCAGGGTAGTGGAATACCCGACATGGTTAGCCAACATTGTTCCAGTACCAAAGAAAGATGGGAAGGTCAGAGTCTGTGTCGACTACCGGGATCTCAATCGGGCTAGTCCGAAGGACGACTTCCCATTGCCAAATATACACATCTTGATTGACAATTGCACCAAGCATGAGCTACAGTCATTCGTGGATTGCTTCGTTGGTTACCATCAGATCTGGATGGCTGAGGAAGATGCTGAGAAGAAGGCCTTTATTACGCCGTGGGGAGTATACTGTTACAAAATGATGCCATTCGGCCTGAAGAATGCAGCGGCCACCTACATGAGGGCTATGACCACTATCTTCCACAATATGATACACAAGGAGATCGAGGTATATGTGGATGATGTTATTATCAAGTCCAAGAAAGCCACTAACCACATATAGGATCTGAGGAAGTTCTTCAATAGGTTGCAAAAATATAATCTGAAACTAAACCCCGTGAAGTGTGCATTCGGGGTTCCTGCTGGGAAAATGCTCGGGTTCATTGTCAGCCGTCGAGGGATAGAATTGAATACGTCAAAGGTCAAAGCCATTCAAGAATTACCACTACCAAGGAACAAGAAAGATGTGATGAGTTTCCTGAGACGTCTTAACTACATCAGCCGGTTCATAGCACAACCTACAGTTATATGTGAGTCGATCTTCAAGATGCTGAAGAAAGATGACGCGACCAAATGGACCAATGATTTCCAAAAGGCCTTCGACAGAATTAAGGAATACCTGACGACACCACCCGTCCTAGTACCACCTGAGCCAGGTAGACCTTTATTACTCTACCTTGCGGTGCAAGATGGAGCTTTCGGCTACGTTCTGGGGCAGCACGACGAAACAGGAAGGAAAGAGCAGGCCATTTATTATCTCATCAAGAAGTTCACTCCGTACGAAGCTCGGTATTCTCTATTGGAACACACCTGTTGTGCTCTGACTTGGGTAGCTCAAAAGATGAGGCATTACTTCTGCGCCTACACCACATATCTTATATCAAGGATGGATCCCTTAAAATACATCTTTCAGAAGCCCATGCCCACTGGCAAGCTGAATAAGTGGAAAATCCTGCTGAGTGAGTTTGACATCTTCTATGTGACTCATAAAGCAATCAAGGGATAGGCACTGGCATACCATCTTGCTGAGAACCCTGTGGATGGAGAATACGAACCCCTGAAAACATATTTTCCCAATGAAGAGGTATCATTCATAGGAGAAGACATTGCAGAATCCTATGATAGTTGGAGAATGTTCTTCGATGGAGCGGTGAATTTCGAAGGAGTCGGCATTGGATCTGTCCTGATATCGGAAACTGGTCAACATTATCCGATATCTGCTAAACTCAGATTCCTCTGCACCAACAATATAGAGGAATATGAAGCCTGCATCTTGGGGCTCAACATGGCCATTGACATGAACGTTCAAGAGCTGTTAGTGATTGATGATTCAGACTTGCTTATACATCAGGTACAAGGAGAATGGGCTACTAAGAATTCCACGATACTGCCGTATCTGCACCACGTGCAGGAATTGAGAAAGAGGTTCACGAAGATAGAATGTCGGCATGTCCCCAGAGTTCAGAACGAGTTCGCCGATGCATTGGCCATGCTATCATCTATGATACAACATCCAAATAAGAATTTCATTGATCCTATTCCAGTGAAGATCCATAGCCAACCGGCCTACTGTGCCCACGTTGAAGAAGAAGCAGACGGAAAGCCTTGGTTTCATGATATCAAGGAATACTTGGCGAAAGGAGAGTACCCAGAGCTTGCAAATCCTACTAAACAATGCACACTTCGGAGACTGCCAACAACTCCTTTCACAGTGGAGGAATCTTGTATAGGAGGACTCCCGATTTAGGACTATTAAGATGTGTCAACGCAAAGGAAGCATCCAAGCTACTAGAGGAAATCCATGATGGGACTTGCGGCCCGCATTTGTTTTGGCAAAGAAGATACTCCGGGCTGGTTACTTTTTGATGACTATGGAAACGGACTACATCCAGTATGTCAGGAAATGCCACCGCTACCAAATACATGCAGATATGATAAAGGTACCTCCGAACGATCTCAATGCAACAAGATCACCTTGGCCGTTCGCCACATGGGGAATGGACAATATTGGGCCGATAGATCCTACCGCCTCCAACGGACACAGGTTCATCTTGGAAGCAATTTACTACTTCACTAAATGGGTCGAAGTAGAATCCTACAAAGCAGTGACTAAAAAAGTCATAGCACACTTTGTCCGCGACCGTATTGTTTTCCGATTCGGAGTTCCAGAGTCAATCATCACCGACAATGGTTCCAATCTCAATAGTGACCTGATGAAAGCTATGTGCGAGAGTTTCAAGATCAAACACAAGAAATCCACAGATTACAGACCTCAGATGAATGGAGTTGTAGAAGCCACTAACAAAACATCAAAAAGACTTTCAAGATCAAACACAAGAACTCCATAGCTTACAGACCTCAGATGAATGGAGCTGTAGAAGCCGCTAACAAAAACATCAAAAATATATTGAGGAAAATGATAGAGAAGCATAAGCAGTGGCACGAGAAGTTATCATTCGCCTTATTGGGATATTGCACCATGTCCGCACCTCAACAGGGGTAGCTCCTTACATGCTGGTTTATGGTACAGAGGTTGTTATTCCTGCTGAGGTAGAAATTCTTTCCCTAAGGATCATACAAGAAGCTGAGCTCAGCGACGCAGAGTGGGTAAAGAACCATTATGAGAAGTTAGCCCTCATAGACGGAGTTAGAATGAATGCAATCTGCCATGGTCAACTCTACTAGAATAGAATGTCCAAATCCTTCAACAAAATAGTCAAGCCAAGACAATTCACACCGGGGCAACTGGTGTTAAAGAAAATCTTTTCGCATCAAGATGAAGCCAAAGGGAAGTTCTCTCCCAACTGGCAAGGTCCATACATGGTTAATCGAGTTTTGACAGGAAGAGGTCTTATACTCGCAGAAATGGACGGAGAAATATGGCCAAAACCAATCAATTTAGATACAGTCAAACACTACTATGTGTAATCCTTTATACTTTTATCAATGATGTAAATTGAACTACGCCTGACCTGACTCCCGTTTAAGAGGGGATATGTAGGCAACCCTATGGGTTCGGTCACAATTCAATAAAATTTCATTTTCCCCGCAATTGGAAACTGGGGCAGAATTTTGAGGAGGACCCTAAACATTCCGAAGCAAGTTCAGCCGATAGCCGCACGAGCAACAGTCAGAAGCATCGACCCATCAAACTGGGGCAGAATTTTGAGGAGGACCCTCAAAATTCCGTAGCGGGAGAGGTTGCAATGTCTTGAATCGTGTCACGACCGTCGGTTCATCTAAAAAACTATTTTAAATTATACGTTTATGTCATACTTTTACAAAATCATGCATGTTTGTTCTTGAAAAAACTTTGTTTAGCAAACACTACCCCAATGATACGAATAGTATCATCAAATCAAGCCGAACGAGTCAATCAAAGCCAGCAAGGATACGAACTAACCTTCCCCCTACAGAACTCACGATTTTTCTTTGGATGCAGGCACTAGGGTTGCAAAATACCTAAACATACTGTCCGCCCAAGGGACAAACATTGTTCAAAAATGCGATTCTCAAAACCGTTGCACTTGCCAATGTTTGCTATCAACACATGAAAATAATGCTCCGTAGTCACAATACTCGCAATAATCACAATGCCACAATCTGCTATCAGCTAAGAAACTCTACTTTTATTTTATTTCTTGCATAAGGCTACTATTCTGCCTTCCCTTGCATAAGGCTACTATTCTGCCTTCCGATACTAAGCATTGTCTCCCTCTGCACTTGCATAAGGCTACTATTCTGCCTTCCCTTGCATAAGGCTACTATTCTACCGTCCAACTTGCATAAGGCTACCATTCTGCCTTCCGAGACTAAGCATTGTCTCCCTCAGCACTTGCATAAGGCTACTATTGTGCCTTCCCTTGCATAAGGCTACTATTCTGCCTTCCATTTGCATAAGGCTACTATTCTGCCTTCCAACTTGCATAAGGCTACCATTCTGCCTTCCGAGACAAAGCACTGTCTCCCTCTGCACTTGCATAAGGCTACTATTCTGTCTTCCCTTGCATAAGGCTACTATCCTGCCTTCCAACTTGCATAAGGCTACTATTCTGCCTTCCAACTTGCATAAGGCTACCATTCTGCCTTCCGAGGCTAAGCTCTACCTCCAATTTACTTTTCGTGACTAAGCACTATCTCAAACATTGTTTACTTCACTTTCTTTTCAGGCTAAACTCTGCCCCTCAATTCGCAAGACTAAGATTTGTCTTGTCAGCATCATACTACGACATCTTTCATGGGTTGAAAAATCACCAACTTATCCAAAGGCTTCATCGTTCGGAGGCATCATCTTCATGGCCCGAGAACACCATACCATGGCCTGAGGATTTCTTTCAATATTGCATATCATTATTCAAAGGCATCATGGTTCGGAGGCACCATCCTCATGGCCCGAGAACATCATTTCATGGCCAGCGAATCCTGCATTAAGAAACACATGGCCTAGGACATCATGGTCTGAGGACGTCATTCTTAACCGTCCAAAGACAACATTCATGGTCCGACGGAAATTTGCATCATGTTTAAATTACGCACAGTACATGTTTGTATCGTTTACTTGAAGGTAACCTGGCGAGAAACGGTCATCCTGGCAGGAGCGATCCCGCTCCAGTTCTCCTAACCATTCCTATAAACCGTTTGTCCATCCAACCCTATATGTTACGCCCGTCCTTGTAAAAAACAAAACTCCATCGGTATACTTCGACGATGGCTCCTTAACTACATACGGCCTGATTCCTGTAAAACCGGGGTTATGTAGGCAACTCAGAAACCAGGGTACGACTAAACCTCTTCAAACTGCTTCGCTCGGTCAAAATTGGCCATCATATCTTTACCCGACAACTCTTTCATCCTTCCGGGGTAAAGAAGGACAGCTGTTGATACCCAATTTTTCCTCAAATTATTTTAAATTTGCATATATACCTTCAAAATCAGTTTTTATTATAATTGGTATCTTTCCATATTTTTCCATATTTTTATCAATTTATTTCTAATTTATTCAGTACTTTTATATCTAGAAATTACTCATAAATTGCATTACAAATCATTTCAAAATATTTCTTAGCTCAATATATCATTGTTAATCCTACAAGGATTTAATTATTTAACAAATTAGCCAATTTGGCATTATTTGGCTATAATTACAACAGCTTTGCAATTTTAGCCTAATTATACACTTTATTGAATAATTAGTCATTTTATATTTTTAAATACTAGTTGATCACCTTAATTTCACCTATTTAGTCTTAATTTCATTTTATATAATTATTAGCTATTTTTATTAATTATTTTATCTATTTTAATGGGTATTTAACAAATAGCCATCTTTATTTAAATTCTACCCTAAATTAAACCTGGTCCCAACCCAATTAAATAACCCATCAGACCCCCAAGCCCAATATCCTATCTACCCGGCCCAACTCAGAGTCAATCTTGACCGTTGATCAAATATTATCAACGGTCCAGATCTCCCCCTTCCTTAATTAGTCCTAGATGACTACCCCCCCCCCCTTCTCATTTTCCCCGCACAATCGTCTCTCTATCTCCCTCTCTCTACCTCTGGTTCACTCTAAAACCTTTTCACCTTCCCCCCTTCCGATCAGCTCTGTTCATCTTCTCCGACCACCTCTCTCGCCGGAGACCATGACCTTTCACCCCTCTTAGTCTGTGTCTCACCCCACGCCGGCTTTGAAACTGTCTTGAGGTCCTTAGGCGAACCTGGAGCGGTTCAACTCCTACCTATGGTCCTTCATGCCGTTCTCCGGCCACCCATGGCCGTCCGAGTAAGATTCTTACACTTTTCGATGGAAACCGGTAAAACCTTGAGTTTTTCTCTCCTCTTTGGGTTCTCTCTTTGAAACCCTAACTTCTAAAACCTCCGATATTTCTAGATCTGTAACAGATCTATACGTATTTCAAGCTGTTTTGATGTTTTCTTTAAGGGTTTTCCATTTTCCTTAAAATGATTTTTGTCTTCCCACTAGGGTTTCTAAAAAAACACTTTCTGCAAAAACGATTTCTTCAAGTTTAAGGGTTTCTTCTGAGATTCTTCTCGTATTTTTAAACGGTTTCTGTTAAAATATGTTTTTCATAGTTTATTATGTTAAAACTTTAGTTTTAACACTGTATTATAATCTTAGGTTTGCCCTTATTGATTTACTCTTTTGATTCGTATATGTGTCTGCCTCTCATGAATACGTTCCGAGTTTTCTATGATTTTTACCCTATTTTGCTCATTAGGGTTCTTGATTTTGGTTTCTTCTGCTTATACTATGGTTGTTCTGTTTAACCCCTCTAGTTGTTACTATTTTGTTTAGTTGAATCCCTAATCCTATGTGATTTCTTGCTACTATAATCATTAGGGTTTCTGACTCTTTGATTCTACCTATTATATCATGTTCGTTTGTTAATTCCTTTAATCATTTACTGTGTGCTAGTATTGAATTCCTGATTCAATGTGATTTTACTTGAGTCTCTAATTTTTCTTTCCTACTGTGTGTTTACTTCGTGTACTCACATGAATCAATATTACTCCTGGTTAAACCCCTAATTTCCTGTAACTGAACCTCTCATTGATCTTTTGTGATGATTTCCTTACTGATTTACAACCTTTAAATTATTTCCTTGCCTTATTTTGGTCAACTGTGCTGTCACACGTAGTCTTATATTATTTCCTTAATTGAAATATTCTGAACCTAGTCTTAATTGCATATCCCATACTTGTATTATGCTAAGTTATTTCCTTATATGTTATATGTAGTCACATATGGTACTTTTCCTTATTTTACTGTCTGCATAATACCGTTTGAACTTGATTCCTTCAATTAAGGGATACCTATGCTGATTTTGTACTGATTGATACTTAGTCCCTTAATTGAGGGTTAACTTTGATTCCTACCTTATTTTCTACTTGTTTTCAAAACTATATATACATTACTTCTCATTAACACAAACACGGAACGAATCTGGTTCAATAGCTCTCTCTCACAACTAAAACTCTCTATTCTCTCTTTTGTGCTACTTGCTATTACTCTAAGTTAGCCGGATGCAAGCCAAGGCTAACTATTGCGCATCTCTTGCTTCCTACTTTGTGTTACTGCCTTCACTTTACAGGTATGTCCTAATTCAAATTTCAGTTCTCAAACCAACATGTTTCTACTATTGTTGCAATTCATTGTGTTTCTGATATGCTTTTATTTACTATTTTATTGTTCAACATGTAACTAAAATCCTGAACCCCATTCACATGTTAAGTTATACTTTATTTGTCATAACCAACATTTCTTTATGTACTTGATACATGTTCTTATGTGAATCTCTCTATGCCTATGTTTGTACATTACTTTAATTAGGGTGTACTCTACTGTCTTAAATTGTTTGGTATTGTTATGTTAGTCGAATCCTATACCCTACTATATCGCTAATCCCCTGAATCCTTAGGAACTTCTTATTGTGTACCTATGCCTATCTCTTCCTGCTACATGCTTACCCTCACACGCTCTGTATTTGTCCCTCAAATCTCATTGCCCCTGTTTGTGGTTGATTGACTGTTGTTGGTCCTATGTGTGATGCTGAATTTGTTTGGTGTATCTTGTCTTTCAATATGTTTCTGTGGTTAAACTTTTAGTTATAAAAAAATTAAGTCTCTTTTCCAAAA
>ML278206.1:0-14841 GCA_005239495.1 Nicotiana undulata
ATATATATACATACATATATATATATATATATATATGTATATATATATATATGTATATATTATTAATAGAAGTAAATAATACCGAATTCTTTAGCAGTACACATATCAAAGTGGATGATTAAATTTCAAGGAATAAGAAGAATCTATATTAATCTTTTTTATATTAGGCAAGGATATTTTCTCAAATGATAAACTAAAATAGCAACATAAAAATATAAAAATACTGAGTAATGAATAATGTAGTAATGACATATAATAATTAAGAAAACGATAATAAAAATAAAATTCAAAAAAAATATAGAAGGATGAAACTTATTTGAATTTGAGATAAAAAAGTGCTTTTCAATTATGATGAGAAAAGTCATACAATAAATAATATCATATAACTGAAATTGTAATAAAATCAAAACAAGAAAATATTGAACAATGAAAGAACCTCAAGTAACGAGTTAATAAACTTACTAATAAAAATTAAGAATATTTATTATAAAAATATAGAGATAAGACTTATTTGAATTTAAGAGAGAAAGGTATCTTTTGGATTACGATGAAAAAATTCATACAATGGATAATACAAACCAAAATCATTATATATAAAGCCAAAAACAAAACAAAAAAAATAGAACAATGATAGAATTTAAGTAATCTTCTATCTATACTATATTAAAAAGAGGATAGTGAAGCATGTGATTTGTCACGACCCAAATTTTCCTTCGTTGGGTATCGTGATGGCACCTAGTCTTAGGGACTAGGTAAGCCTAACATTCTCACTGAACAACAATAATAATAAAGGAAACATAAAAGTCTCGATATAGAAATCTTGACAGAGTTTATAATTTTCCAAAACCCGGTAAATACAAGTCATAAACTCTACGAATTTACTCAAACCTCTAATTACCACTGTTCGGAATGAATACAACAGGGTATGAATAATAAATACAAGAAGGTGACTCTGAAGCCTGCGAACGCAGCAGCAGGTTACCTTGAGTCTCCTCGTCAAAGCTCCACGCAGCTAATAACAACAATTACGTAGATCTGCACACAAAAATGTGCAAAAGTGTAGTATGAGCACAAACAGCGATGCCCAGTAAGTATCGAGACTAAATTCGGTGAAGTAGTGACGAGGACTAGTCAAGATACCACTGGTCTAATAAGTAAAAGGCATAAATATAAAAATGACCGAAAAATAATATTTATCTAAAGATTTTTCGATATAATTAACGGTATTACAGAACAATACGGAAGAAATTACAGCAACAAATCAACGGACAGCATAATAGAAATACGCAAAGAGGATGGAAAGAATGCAAGCCAAATGTCGGGAATCACAACCCAATAAAAACCCTAGTAACTCAGCACTGCATCAATTTATTCACATCAGGCCTTAGCCAATAAACTCAATAAAACTGGTCAAACCTTCTAGTGAAAACCTTTAAATCGTGAGTTTATATAAAAAACTTTAAAGGTATAATCATTTCGAAATAGAGAAATATTCTTTGAAACATACTTTCTCTGAATGTATATTTATATATCTTTATAAAGAGAAATCTTTGAAACATAGTTCCTTCAAAATACGTGGTGGTCGAATATACTTTCCCAGTAACAGCTCTTTCAAATATCATTTTTCTGCAAGACAAATGCTTCCCAGTATATATATATATATATATATATATATATATATATCTTTCGATCCAAATCTCCTCAATGATAAAACCACCGGAACTCAGTCTGTAACTCAGAATTTGTCATGCAATGCAGAACAGGGGGAAAGCTCCTGGAATACGTCCATAGTCCCAATTTAAATATGCGATGCAGTACAGGGGAAAATCTCCCGGAATCTCGTCCGTAGTCCCAATTTAAATATGCGATGCAGTACAGGGGGAAAGCTCCCGGAATCTCGTCTGTAGTCCCAATTTACATATGCAATGCAGTACAAGGGGAAAACTCTCGGAATCTCGTCCGTAGTCCCAATTTAAATATGCGATGCAGTACAGGGGGAAAGCTCCCGGAATCTCGTCTGTAGTCCCAATTTACATATGCAATGCAGTACAAGGGGAAAACTCTCGGAATCTCGTCCGTAGTCTCAATTTAAATATGCAATGCAGTACAGAAATAGCAACCATATCAAGGCAGAAAGATCGTACATCGCTAAAACACTCACAAGGCAACAAAATATAGAAATGCTATGTACGACGGCCAATCAAATCAAGAACTTAAGTCACCAGCAAAGTAGAACCCATTCACGAGGAATAACTACCGAAAGAAAATAATGAGCGTAAAGAACACAGCTTAACCAGAGAGAAACAAGACATAACAACATATCCATAATATTCAGGTCAACAATAAGAAATCAAATCATCCCGGCAAAGAAGAACAACTATAACCAATTTTACTTAGACAATTAGCTTCACAGAATAAAACCCAGCTTGAATTAATGCTCAATAATAGGCAACACCAAGGAAATACCATCAACATGGATGATTATCTAACTAAACCTAAGTATCACTTAAGGGAGAATCATATAAATCACAATATACGACTCACAGGCATGCTTGACACCAACGTATAGATATTCTAATTACTGCTAAATAATTATAGGGTAAGTAATACTAATTCTAGCCAATTAGGTAGTTTATGAAGAAAATATAGCATGCTAGTAAAGGAGGTAAAAATACTCAGTTAAGTCAATTAAGATCAAATAGCCAACGAAGGAATCCAAAAAGCAAGTAATTCTAGTTTAAGAAAGAAAGGATGAGATTAACACCCAAGGATTCAAATGTAACAACTACAGTTCATACACAGGTAACATAAGAACCTACGAATCCGAAAAGGCCAATATATTAGTAAATGATTTCGAGTACGCACCCATCACCTCGCATACACGAACTACAATCAACAAAGAAGACTCAATCCTAAGGGGTAGTTCCCCCACATAAGTTTAGGCAAGATACTTACCTCAAGGACGTCAACCCGATACTCAAAAATGAACTTCTCGGGAGAAAAGACCTTCGGACGGCTCAAAATCAACTAAAACAACTTCAAAATACATATAAAACGCATAAGGAACTATTCTGAATAATAAAGTTTCAACTTTACAAAATTATGAAAATTGACCCAAAAGTCGACCCCCGGGCCCGCACCTCGGAACTTGACAAATTTTATAAAATCCGATTACCCATTCCGATATGAGTTCAACCATACAAAATTTATCAAATTCCGATGTCATTTGGTCTTTCAAATCATGATTTTTCATTTTAGAAATTTTCTTTCAAACCCCACAATTCCCTCAACCCAAAATTCAAATTAAATGATACAAACTAGAACTAATTCATGAAATATAATTAATTCTAGTGGAATAACACTTACCCATTCGATTTGTGTGAAAAACCCTCAAAGAATCGCCAAAATCCGAGCTCTAGAAGTCAAATTATGATAAAAATGGCTTAGCCCTCGTTTTTGAAACTTATATTTTGCCATGGTAATTTAATGAATCGCGATCGCGGAGCAACTATTGCGATCGCGAAGAGTAAAAGGGGAGGCTGTCTGGGTTGTTCATCACGAACGTGACAAGGAGTTCGCGAACGCGGAGAAGGAGAACAAGGGCACTACGCGAACGTAGGGGCCTCTATGCAATCGCGAAGAAGAAGCAAAGCTTACTGCCCCGACCCTATTTTTCTACTGTGCGAACGCGAAAGAGAAGATGCGATCGCGAAGAGTGAAGTCTACAAAGCTGTGTGATCGCAAAGTGGCCTATGCGATCACAATTAAGGAAACTGAGCTGGTCCATTTTACACTATGCGATCACGAATGAATCTATGCGATCGCATAGAAGAGAACACCAGATAGCAGAATCAGCATAGTAAAATGCGAGAAAATGGACCTGAAACTTAGCCGAAACACACCCGAGGCACCTCGAGACCCCGTCTAACCACACACATAAGTCATATAACCTAACACAGGCTCGCTCGAGGTTTCAAATCACATAAAACAACACTAAAATGACAGATTAAACCATAAATCAAACTTATGAATTTTCAAAACTTCAAATATCAAAACTCGTGCCGAAACCTATCAATTCAACCCGGAATGGCGTGAAAGTTTGCAGACAAATCATAAATAACACAACAGACCTACAACCATTCTGGGAATTCCAATCTGAGCCCGACTTCAAAATTTCACCTATCGACCCGAATCGCCGAAATTCTAACTTTCGCCAAAATACCTCAAATCACTCTACGGACCTCCAAAACCAATTCCGGACGCACGCCGAAGTCCAAAATCATCATACGAAGCTGTTGACATTAACCAAAATTCATTCTGAGGCCGTTTACACAAAAGTCAAACCTCCGGTCAACTCCCATCACTTAGTCTTCCAAAATTGAAATTTTCCTTCCAATTCGACTCCGGATCATTCATTAACTGAATCTAACCACGCACACAGGTCGATATACACAATGTGAAGCTGATTATGACCTTATACCACTAAACGAAGCTTAAGTTCTCAAAACGACCGGTCGGGTCGTTACATTCTCCCCCTCTTAAACAAACGTTCGTCCGCGAACGTGCCAAGATTCACCTTGAACTCATCCTATCACTGATTGTATACTTCTAACACATACCCGCGGGTGATCCCACGTCACCCCAACCCACATAAGACTGAAGAAACCATCACAACTGCAATATAGCCTTCACATCACCACTGACAAGCCTCATACCTCTACTTCTCACCTTCTACTCATTTACAAAAGACCCGATTCTAAATCCATATCCGGCATTAGCCCCAACAAGCAACATCAACTCATGACTACACCCATAAGGCACGACCACACAACATAGCACATCACACATTGGCTCAAATGACACTTTTGATCACACTAGCTGCCCGAAGTTAACTCAACATTGGCAATTAGCCCCACATCTAAAACAACTCTGCTTCCAAGTCCATAATACTGATAATGATGCGATAAACACGAAGACCTCATTATTAAATACCCGAGTCACCAAGCCACAACTAACACCATCGGGCACACATCTCGCAAGCTAAAACTAAAGAAGCACATAACAAAATGACTGAATATGAATGTAGAAACATATAAAGGAACTATTAAACAAGCCCATAGGCACCACTCTCTATCAATACCGACTTGCCAAAATAAATATAACAAGGAAGGAGCAAAGCATATGAACAAATCACAAGGATTCCATCTTGATAAAATTCCCACCACGGTACTCAGCCCGGTCCAAACATATCGAATCACAAATATCACGAGGACCTCATCCTCAACTCTGAATCACCTACCAAAAATATATCATACTAATTGAAATTCCTCCACTAATTCATCTCAGCTAATAAATTCATAACGCTAGCTGAACTCATATCTCGATGGAGTATCAAATCATAACTCGTAAACAAAATACTTGGGAAAATCACATAAAGCTTACCACGAAGAACAACAAGGACTCACTTCTAGTTTCACCACTATCAAGAATGAATAAAACAACGATAGACATGGGCTACTACTCATAGAATCTCCCAACAAGAGCAAACACAAAATAGAGTGCAAAACATGAAACTCACTCATAAATGAAACAACAAATAAGGGAAACTCGTCCTGACCAACAGGACTATAGTGAAATACAATGGTGCCCCTCTATAACACATCAAAACATACATGTGTGATAATACCTGGCACAACGACCCCCAGCCTACGATATAAAACACATCAACGCAATCGGGTCTCCTCCTCTTGGGCGCCGTCCTCTCACCTGAATACCATGATATGACACACCTGCCTGAACCCTGGAACAATCTCTCACCCTGAGGAAAACATCCCCACGCTCAAAACAACCTCTCTGCCGACGTGGCTGTGGAAAACATACAATACGAATCCTCTGAGACCCATGAGTACATGAAAACCCCAATGCGAAGCTGGTAATGAAAACTGAACTGGTTGACCAACAAAACCTCTACCGTGTCGTACCTTGCCTCCATAATAAGGACCAGTAGATTTCTCCGATCTACGAGGCCTCCTTGACTCCCTGAACTCTCTCTCTTGATCTCGTCTGTCCTCTCTCTCCCGGTCCCACATGCTCTCTAACCGGCGACCGATCCCTACTACCTGCTGAAGCGAGGCATCCTACTCTAACTCTCGAGTCCCGCTGAACCGAATATCATGCCTGAATCTCTCAATGACTCTACTGACTCATCTCCAAACTGAAGCAACCAAGCAAGGGGTATATCTGGCCAACTCACTGAATCTAACGGTATACTTCAATAGTGACATAGCGCCCTGACGCAGCTGCTCAAACTCTGTGCACCGTACATCCCGAAGGAACTGAGGTGCAACCTCCCTCAAAACATCTCCAAAAACCCGAGTCCATGTAAGTGAAGCTGACCCGGCCAAGCTACCCCAACTCATATGCCGCCACCACTGACCAACCCACTACTCTGAACCTGAGACGTGACAAACACAATCCCGCTCGTCTCCACAATACCCGAAGTACTAAGAATTTAATGATACTTCTCCAAGAAAACCTGGGCATCATCTGTCGCCCAACCACTGAAAAATAGGAGGGTGGTACTTCCAATACCTCTCAAGTCCAAGGTATTCTTCCTCCGATGCTGCTACCCTAACCACGACTGAAATGAAACCACATGTCGTGCTGCCATGACAACTGGAACCTGACCAATATGATCTCACTGCTATGGAGTGTAGACGGTGGGAGTCTAAACTCCTACCCTGATCTGTGGAGTAGATGGTGCACTAGAATCAACCCTACCTGAGTCAATGTACCAATTATACTAAAAAACTATGCCAAGGCCTCCTGAAGTCCGAGGTAGCAACAGGCACCTCCAGTACCTTTCCCCCAACTAGAACTACTGGCGACTCCTCAACGGCTGCTCTGGTAGGCATCTTAACTGCGGCACGTGCTCCTCGTCGGCCTCTATCTATGAACCTTGTGACATTTTCTTCGGGGTAACATCATCAGGAGCCGTAGTTCGTGTCCTCACCATCGGTGAGAGAACGAAAAGATAATTTCAAACTTCAAGATCAATGAATTCGCACGATAGGAATGAAGGAAGTGAAATTGTCCTAATAATTCGTAGCCTCTCGAAGATAAGTACAGACATCTCCGTATCGATCCGCAAGACTCTACTAAACTCGCTTATGACTCGTAGCACCTATGAACCTAGAGCTCTGATACCAACTTGTCACGACCCAAAATTCCCTCTGTTGGGTATCGTGATGGCACCTAGTCTTAGGGACTAGGTAAGACTAACATTCTCACTGAACAACAACAATAATAAAGGAAACATAACAGTCTCAATATAGAAATCTTGACAGAGTTTACAATTTCCCAAAACCCGGTAAATACAAGTCATAAGCTCTACGAATTTACTCAAACCTCTAATTACCACTGTTCGAAATGAATACAATAGGGTATGAATAATAAATACAAGAAGGTGACTCCGAAACCTGCGAACGCATCATCAGGTTACCTTGAGTCTCCTCGTCAAAGCTCCACGCAGCTAATAACAACAATTATGTGGATCTGCACACAAAAATGCGCAGAAGTGTAGTATGAGCACAAACAGCGGTGTCCAGTAAGTATCAAGACTAACCTCGGTGAAGTAGTGACGAGGACTAGTCAAGACACCACTGGTCTAATAAGTAAAAGGCATAAATATAAAAATGACCGAAACATAATATCTATCTAAAGATTTTTCGATATAATTAATGGTATTACAGAACAATACGGAAGAAATTACAGCAAGCAATCAACGAACAACATAATAGAAATACGCAAAGAGGATGGAAAGAATGCAAGCCAAATGTCGGGAATCACAACCCAATAAAAACCCTAGTAACTCAGCACTGCATCAATTTATTCACATCAGGCCTTAGCCAATAAACTCAATAAAACTGGTCAAACCTTCGAGTGAAAACCTTTAAATCGTGAATTTATATCGAAAGCTTTAAAGGTATAATCATTTCGGAATAGAGAAATCTTCTTTGAAACATACTTTCTCTGAATTTATATTTATATATCTTTATAAAGAGAAATCTTTGAAACATAGTTCCTTCAAAATATGTGGTGTTCGAATATACTTTCTCAGTTACTGCTCTTACAAATATCATTTTTCTGCAAGACAAATGCTTCCCAATATATATATATATATATGTATTTATTTTTTTTATTTTATTTTTTTTCCGATCCAAATCTCCTCAATGATAAAACCACCGGAACTCAGCCCGTAACTCAGAATTTGTCATGTAATGTAGTACAGGGGGAAATCTCCCGGAATCTCGTCCGTAGTCCCAATTTAAATATGCGATGCAGTACAGAGGGAAAGCTCCCGGAATCTCGTCTGTTATCCCAATTTACATATGCAATGCAGTACAGGGGGAAAACTCCCGGAATCTCGTCCGTAGTCTCAATTTAAATATGCAATGCAGTACAGAAATAGCAACCATATCAAGACAGAAAGATCGTACATCTCCAAAACACTCACAAGGCAACAAAATATAGAAATGCTATGTACGACGGCCAATCAAATCAAGAACTTAAGTCACCAGCAAAGTAGAACCCATTCACGAGGAATAACTACCGAAAGAAAATAATGAGCGTAAAGAACACAGCTTAACCAGAGAGAAACAAGACATAACAACATATCCATAATATTCAGGTCAACAATAAGAAACAAAATCATCCCGGCAAAGAAGAACAACTATAACCAATTTTACTTAGACAATTAGCTTCACAGAATAAAACCCAGCTTGAATCAATGCTCAATAATAGGCAACACCAAGGAAATACCATCAACATGGATGATTATCTAACTAAACCTAAGTATCACTTAATGGAGAATCATATAAATCACAATATACGACTCACAGGCATGCTTGACACCAACGTATAGATATACTAATTACTGCTAAATAATTATAGGGCAAGTAATACTAATTCTAGTCAATTAGGTAGTTTATGAAGAAAATATAGCATGCTAGTAAAGGAGGTAAAAATACTCAGTTAAGTCAATTAAGATCAAATAGCCAACGAAGGAATCCAAAAAAGCAAGTAATTCTAGTTTAAGAAAGAAAGGATGAGATTAACACCCAAGGATTCAAATGTAATAATTACAGTACATACACAGGTAACATAAGAACCTACGAATCCTAAAAGGCCAATATATTAGTAAATGATTCCGAGTACACACCCATCACCTCGCATACACGAACTACAATCAACAAAGAAGACTCAATCCTAAGGGGTAGTTCCCCTACACAAGGTTCGGCAAGATACTTACCTCAAAGACGACAACCCGGTACTCAAAAGTGAACTTCTCGGGAGAAAAGACCTCCGGACGGCTCAAATTCAACTAAAACAACTTCAAAATACATATAAAACGCATAAGGACCTATTCTGAATAATAAAGTTCCAATCTTTACAAAATTATGAAAATTGACCCAAAAGTCGACCCCCAGGCACGCACCTCGAAACCCAATTTTTTTTTATAAAATCCAATTGCCCATTCCGATACGAGTTCAACCATACAAAATTTATCAAATTCCGATGTCATTTGGTCATTCAAATCATGATTTTTTATTTTAGAAATTTTCTTTCAAAACCCACAATTCCCTCAACCCAAAATGCAAATTAAATGATAAAAACAAGAACTAATTCATGGAATATAATTAATTCTAGTGGAAGATCACTTAACCGATCGATTTGTGTAAAAAATTCTCAAAGAATCGCCAAAATCCGAACTCTAGAAGTCAAATTATGATAAAAATGGCTTAACCCTCATTTTTGAAACTTATATTCTGCCCAGGTAATTTAATGAATCGCGATCGCGGAACAACTATTGCGATCGCGAAGAGGAAAAGGGGAGGCTGCCTGGGTTGTTCATCGCGAACGCCACAAGGAGTTCGCGAACGCGGAGAAGGAGAACAAGGACACTACGCGAACGCATGGGCCTCTATGCGATCGCGAAGAAGAAGCAAAGCCTATTGCCCCGGCCCTATTTTTCTACTGTGCGAACGCGAAAGAAAAGATGTGATCGCGAAGAGTGAAGTCTACAAAGCTGTGCGATCACAATTAAGGAAACTGGGCTGGTCCATTTTACACTATGTGATCGCGAATGAATCTATGCGATCGCATAGAAGAGAACGCCAGATAGCAGAATCAACAGAGTAAAATGAGAGAAAATGGACCCGAAACTTACCCGAAACACACCCGAGGCCCCCGGGACCCTGTCTAACCACACACACAAGTCATATAACCTAACACGGGCTCGCTCGAGGTTTCAAATCACATAAAACAACTCGAAAACGACGGATTAAACAATAAATCAATTTTATGAATTTTCAAACTCGTGCCGAAACCTATCAATTCAACCCGGAATGACGTGAAATTTTGCAGACAAATCATAAATAACACAACGGACCTACAACCATTCTCGGAATTCCATTCTGATCCTGATATCAAAATTTCACCAATCGACCGGAATCGCCGAAATTCTAACTTCCGCCAAAATACCTCAAATCACTCTACGGACCTCCAAAACCAATTCCGGACGCACGCCTAAGTCCAAAATCATCATACGAATTTTTTGACATTAACCAAAATTCATTCCAAGGCCGTTTACACAATAGTCAAACCTCCGGTCAACTCCCATCACTTAGGCTTCCAAAATTGAAAATTTCCTTCCAATTCGACTCTGGATCATCCGGTAACCGATTCTCACTACGCACACATGTCGATATACACAATGTGAAGCTTCTTATGACCTTACACCACTGAACGGAGCTTAACTTCTCAAAATGGCTGGTCGGGTCATTACATGATTAAGCTAAGTGGCAATCTAAAATGAAGTCACTTGGCAATTTTAGGACAACGTTAATAATTAAAAATTATAAATAAAAACATAATTAATGAAAGTAGTTGAGTAAATATAAGTAAGAGAAAGAGGTATGAAATAATCTATTGATACTGTCGTAAACATGAAAGAAAAAGTTTCTTTTCAAAACATGTGATAAGCCAAATGACCAATAATAAGTAAAAGAAAAAATCATTATGGCATAATAATATATAATCAGTGAGACTACATGATCACATATATGTAAATTTATATAATTAAAGTCACAAAACTCATACCAATTTTACATGTCTTAATTTCATCACACAAATAAGGAGAGGATTAGGTAAAATTTCAATTTTCCTTTAATTTTAAATTTAAATAAATCTAGGTTTTGATTTACGGAAATCGATGCACAGGAATAAGGAGATCATAAATAAAGATATTCCGACTACATATTGACTTTAATGAAGTTCGGCATAATTATCATTTTTTCCTAATGCTATTATTTATTCTAATCGATATTTGGAATAATTAATTAATTATCCTCATTATTTCTGGATGATGTTTGAAATAGAAGTGTCACGACCCGAAATTCCACCATTGGGCCATGACTGCGTCTAACGTTGAACCCGCTAAACAAGCCAACGTATACAATATCATTAACGTACTAGCATTAAAAATACAGAATTAAGTAAAGCATCTAATATTCCTTTTTCAAATGCGGAAGCAGATAAATTCTGAAAATAACTCAAAACACCAATAACCCGATTCGTTTACAATATCCCAGCACTTGGAGTCACTAACTCACGAACTGACTAAGAGGTCACTAAATACAAAGTCTGAAGAAATAATACATAAACTGTCTTAGAACTAAGACAAATAAGACAGGATAGAAGGATAAGGATAGAGGAGACGCCAAGGCCGATGAACGTCTGCGGGTCTACCTTGTAATATCCAAAGTGGACTAAAGGATGCTCCTTCAATCAGTGTCCACCGGGTCCAACTGCGGGATCTACACAACATAGAGAAGTGCAGGTGTAGCATCATTACAACCGACCCCATGTACTGAGCAAGTGCCGAGCCTAACCCCGGCCGAAGTAGTGGCGAGGCTAGACACGACGACGATAATCTACCTGTACAGTTCTATCAAAAATATAGCAAGGAAGTGACAAATATGCAACAGATAAGCAAGGGATACGAGAAAAAGTAAGGGGATAACAGATAGATAGCAAAAAGAGTGTTAAACACAATAATAAACAGATAAATGAATGGCACGGCATCACCCTTCGTGCTTTACGCTCTTCCACACTATGCAATAGGTAATGTATATGAAATGATTACAACAATAAATGAAATGAATGGCACGACATCACCCTTCGTGCTTTACTCTCGTCCTTACTATGAAACAGGTAAATATATATGAAATGATTGCAATAATAAATGAAATAAATGGCACGGCATCACCCTTCGCTCTTTTCTCTCTTCCTTACTGTGCAATAATAAATAAAGAAATGATATGAATGAATGGCACGACATCACCCTTCGTGCTTTACTCTATTTCTCACATTGCAATAAACAAATAATGAATGATATGAATGAATGGCACGACATCACCCTTCGTGCTTTACTCTATTTCTCACATTGCAATAGATAAATAATGAGTGATATGAATTAATGGCACGACATCACCCTTCGTGCTTTACTCTCTTTCTCACATTGCAATAAACAAATAATGAATGATATGAATGAATGGCACGGCATCACCCTTCGTGCTTTACTCTGTTCCTTACCCAAGTAATATCATGTGATGACCCAAAAGCTCATCCTAAGTAAATTCAGCTAAATATGTATTCCGAGGCTCCGAAAGACTCCATTAATCTCATCTCGATATGCGTGCGCAGCCCAGGGGCGTAGCCGGGAAGCTTCTATGTGAAAATTTGATGAAAATGGAATTTTTGTAATAATTAAATGAATAAAGTTGACTTTGGTCAATATTTTTGGTAAACGGACCCGGACCCGGACCCGAACCCGTGATTTGACGATCCCGGAGTGTCCATAGGAAAATATGGGACTTGGGCGTATGCCCATAATCGAATTCCGAGGTCCCAAGCCCGAGAAATGAATTTTTAAAGAAAATTGTTTTCTGAAAATAATAAAGGTTTTTGAAAATAAACTTTGCTGTGAAAACCGTGTTACCGGTCCCGTATTATGGTTCCGGAGCCCAGAACAGGTTTAATATATGTTATGTGGCTTATCTGTAAAATTTGGTATAAAACGGACTTGAAATGACATGTTTCAGATCAAAATTGGAAAAATTAAGCTTTATGAAGTTTTAAGAAAATTCTAAGAGTTTTGAGGTTTAATTCGATTATTTTGATGATATCTTGGTGATTTAAATGCTTGAATAAGTCCGTAGGATGTTTTGGGAGTCGTGTGTGTTTTTAGTTTTGAGACCCGAGGGCTCGAGTGAGTTTCGGGTAGCTAACGGAGTGAGTTAAAGTGTAAAAATCTGGTTTTTCTTCAAGTTACTGGTGTCCAGGTATTTACTCTATGCGAACGCACCTAGGGGGATGCAAACGCATAGAGTAAAGTTGGGTCTGGGGGATCTGGGCAATTTGTTCTATGCGAACGCACCCACTGAGGTGCGAACGCGGAGGGAAATGGGGTATAAGCCATGCGAACGCACCACAGTAGGTGCGAACGCGGAGTGTAAGTGAGGTGGGGCAGTGTGAACGCGGGCAGGGGGTGCGTCCGCACTGAGTTAGTTGGGGACCTGGGGGCTGGGGGGTGATAGACCTGTGCGAACGCGGCCCTTGGCTCGCGAACGCATAGGTCAGTCAGGTCAACCTTGTGCGAATGCGGTCAAGGGGCCGCGAACGCATAGAGTAATTCTTCCCAGCTATTTTTAATACCCAAAAACAGACCCATTACGAGATTCTTCATATTTTTCACCCTCTCCTTCTTCTCCACAGCCCCTTAGCCATTTTTGAAGAGCTCCATCACTACATCCTCAGAGGTAATCAATCCTAACTCCATTCTCCTTCCATTTTCGTCCCTAACCACTAGAATCTAGGCCTAAATTCCTAAAATCAAGTAGAAAATTAGGGGTTTTGGGTAGAGTTAGGTCTTTGGGAATTTTGAGTAATTCAACCTCAATTTGGGGTCGAATTTCAAAACAAATTATATATTCTAACTCGTGGGGGTATGGGCAATCGAGTTTTGGTCCGAGCCTCGTATTTGGACCACGCGAGCCCGGGGTCGAATTTTGGAAATTTTGGAAGAATGATAGGAATTGTGTATTTAGGCTATGGGATTGTGTTATTGAGTTATTATTGATATACTTAAGTTAATTATGCCTAGATATTGTTGTTCCGGAGTTGAATTCAAAAGGAAAGGCGGTGTTAGAGGGTTGATTGCTATATTTTGGACCCGAGGTAAGTGTCTTGCCTAACTTTGGTGAGGGAATAGGTATTGTATGCTATGTGCTAAGTGTTTATCATGTTCAATGCATAGGTAAGGTGACGAGTACCTATGAATTGTGTGTCAAGCATGCCCGTGAGTCTATTCTTGATAAAAATCTTGTTATTACTTCCATGTTCGTTATATTATGAACTTGTCTCTACTTGGAAGCCGTTATTGTTGGAAATCTTGGTTGATGAGTTGATGAACCTATGAGGTATTGGTTTGATTGAAAACCCAACTGTTAAGGATATATTTAAAATGATTGGTTATAGATGAGACCCTTGCCGGGCACTTGTTGTGAAATTGATTGATGCTCTCCCCTTGCCGAGTGATATTGAAATGTATTTCCACTATGCTGTACTCCTTGCCATTATATATGTCATTGTTCTGTGAGGAAGAGTGTAAAGCACAAAAGGTGATGTTGTGCCATGATATTTGATTACATTGCATAGTGAGGAAGAGTGTAAAAGCACGAAGGGTGATGCCGTGCCATGATTCACATTGATTATAAGCAC
>MDKH01071155.1:0-10286 GCA_005239495.1 Nicotiana undulata
TAACAATGGTGGAAGGTTCCTTGAAGAGCTCTCTAAAGACTTGAGGAGGAAGATGAAAATGGAAGAAATAGGCTAAGTCCCGTATTTAATAGAACTGCCCAGTTATTCCTTCACTGCGATCGCGACAAGGGCCCTGCGATCCCGAAGGCCAACTGGCTAGACCTTTGCGATCGCGGCAGAGGTCCTGCGATCGCGAAGAGAAACTGTGCCAGGCCCTGACTTGACACTATGCGATCGCGAGGATGGGGCTGCGATCCCGAAGGCATGGAGTCCAGCTTTCCGCGATCACGAAGACTGGGATGCGATCGCGAAGGCCAAGGGACCAACCTTCCGCGATCGCGAAGAACATTCAGCAGCCCAGCCAAATTCCTTCTTCGCGATCACGACCAACCTTCTGCGATCGCGAAGAAGGAAACCAGACAGCAAAAAAATCTGATTTTTCCAACTTAGCTCCCGGGGGTCCAAAACTCACCCGAGCCCCTCGGGACCCCGTCCAAAAGCACTGACAAGTCTGTATTCATGATATGGACTCGCTCGAACTTCCGGAACGTGAAAAACAACAACGAAACTCAGAATTCAACATTAAAATCAAATTGAATCAAACTTAAGAACTAAAGATTCTATAATTCACTTCAATGCACCGAACATGCCTATACTACTCGGAATGACCTCAAATTTTGCAGACAAGTCATAAATGACCATACGGAACTCTTTCCGGTCCCGGAATTCCGTTCAGACTTTTATAGCATAAAATCACATCCCAAACCAAATTTCAAACATAAAGAAATCCTGATTTCCATTTCGGGCGCCGAAATGCTCCCGGGTCATCGAAAAACCGAGCTGAACATACGCCCAAGTCCGAAATCATCATACGGTGCTATTGGAGCTATCAGAACTTGATTCCGAGGTCATTTGCTTAAAATGTTGACCGGAGTCAAACTTGGCCAAATAGGCCAACCTTAAAGAACCAGGTGTTCCTAAATCACCCAAACCATTCCCGAATCCCGAGCCACCCGTCCCCGCAAGTCATAAAGCATGAATAGACGCTATGGAAGGTTTCATTTAAGGGAACGAGATCCTAATACGCAAAACGACCAGTCGGGTCGTTACAAATATATTCATTGAAGTTAATATGTGTGATTTATTCACCAAATCTTTGCCGACGCCAACCTCCAAGAAGCTAGTGCACATGACTGGGATGCGAAGGCTCAAGGATGCGAATTGATGCTCTCATCAGGGGGAGTTAATGCGCGTTGCACTCTTTTTCCTTACAAGGTTTTGTCCCACTGGGTTTTCCTTGCAAGGTTTTTAATGAGGCAACCAAAATGAGTATTTCTAAACATGTTTACTCTTTTTCCTTTTCTAGAATTTTTTTTCCATTGGGTTTTATTTTAGTTAAAGTTTTAACGAGACAAATTAGTTGTTGAATAGACATTTAATGGGGAGTGTTATAAATAGAATTCTATTTATGGTGAATGTCTATATTTTAGAGAGATCTTAGGGATTTTACTTGGTGGCTAAGTCACTTTTTCCCTATAAATAGAGGGGTTCTATTCCACTGTAATTCATCCCAAAATTCAATAAGAATTCCATCTATCTTTCTCTACAATATTGTTCTTCTTCTTTTATTATTTCATAACAAATATATTATTTTGTGCTTGTTTGACTTATATATTAAGGCACCCATTACAGCCGATGAAAGTAGTTTTATGAATGGAGGTTAGCATAGCAAACACTTATGAATTCTCTGGAAAGGTATGAATTTTTGGTGCTTTGGCATAAAGTAAAACCTGTACAATTATGGAATTTATGCTATTGGGATGCCTTTTTATGTTTTGCTCTATTTTAAGAAACTTTTAGGTTTTTCTTTAGATACTTGGGTTTTTCTTAATATATAGTTGTTATTATGAGTCAATCGCGCAATGAAGAAATAAGTTGTGACAATTTGGAGATGTAAAGATTGCGTCAAGGTAGTGCTTATACATTGAATTAATACTTTCTCTAGTAGTAGTAGTAGTAGTGGTAGTGGTAGTAATAGAGATAGTGGTGGTAGTGGTAATAGTGGTAGTGGTAGTAGTGGTAGTGGTAGTAGTGGTAGTAGTAGTGGTAGTGGTGGTAGTAGTAGTGGTAGTAGTGGTAGTGGTGGTAGTAGTGGTAGTAGTGGTAGTAATGGTGTTGTTGTTGTTGTTGTTGTTGTTTGTTGTCTAATCTAAATATCAAGAAAATAAAAAGTTAATAACTAATCTAAATATCAAGAAAATATTATTATTATTATTATTATAATATTTCAATGAATAATATATATTATTTATAAATAATATATAGATGTAATGAAGTGCAAGAGAATTTTAACGTGATATTTTAGGTGTCTCTAAATACTTAGGTGTCTCTAAATATATACTATATATATATATATATATATAAGTATTTAGAGACACCTAAAATATCACGTTAAATTCTCTTGCATTTCATTACATCTATATATTATTTATAAATAATATATATTATTCATTGAAATATTATAATAATAATAATATTTTCTTGATATTTAGATTAGTTATTAACTTTTTATTTTCTTGATATTTATATATATATATATATATATATATATATATTATTTCAATTAAATTCAAAAAATATAATTTATAAAATTATCTGAGTACAACTGTGCGAAGCTCGGAGAACTTCACTAGTTATATATGATGGTGGTATTAATTAAGGTGATGTGGCCTCACTAAATTTTAAAAGCCACCTTTAACGCTTATTAAAATCTCAAAAATGCTAAATAATGGATAATCGTACTCAAGATAAAATCGTTTTTATTTTTCAACTAAGTAATAATAATATTTTTTAACTTGGAAGCTCGAAAGCTATAACAATTTGCTTATCGTCTAAATATATAAAAATAGCGAGGCAAGTAACTCTATGCCTTAAGTAGAAGAAATATAAGATGGGTTTGAGCCTCGAAAAATTAGGAATGGAAGACGTAATAAGGGACGGTGAGTAGAAGATTAGGTTGATCAGGAAGCAAAATTACGGGGATTAAGTTTTAAACTTCTTTAAGATTTGCAAGTGTCCATGAGCATTACAGTTTAACAAAATTGGTTCTATAATCATCTTTTAAAAAGTTAAAAATTAAGCGTTTTAATTCTTATCTTGATATTGTCCCATATAACCTTTTCTCATCCTTAGTAGCCAGATTCAAAAAGCGAAAGAGCTCCACTTTAAAGTAATTATTTATCTATCATTTTACTTTTTTCAAATTTTCATTCATTTGTTTAAGATGTAATCATTATTTTTGCGTTACTTTCTTTTATTTAATTTGGTGTGTAAATAATTAATTTATCATTCTTTGTTTTCTTTTCTCCTTAGGGTGTTGTAATAATTTATTTTTCATACCATGAATGTGATTAACAATTTGCATACAAGAGGTCGATCATCTAAATAGTATAAAGTCTCTCGCTCAAGTTATACTACTTATTTTCACGCGCATCATATAAAAAAATTAATTCAGATTTTATTTTCTAAGGTTTCTAGAATATTTTAATCATTTGAATGCGAGATTTTGACCATCTAAATAGCATATATTTTCTCACCAAAAGGATCTTTAACTCTTTATATGTACTTTCACTTATCATATATAATTAATTTGAATTAAATTTCATCATTTCAAATTTTTAGGATATTTCAATTATTTTAAATACGAGAATTTAATCATCTAAGTAGCATATATACTCTTACTTGAATGAGCTTTAATTTTTTATATGTACTTTCACTTATGTTAGATATGTAATGACCTGGTCGGTCGTTACGTAGAATCTGCATTATATTTACTGCTACTGCCTTGTCATAGGTTGGTTATACTGTTTATGAAGTGTTAGAGTCGGTTGTCTCAGGTTCAGAATGGTTATAGTGAGAATTGAGTCATGTAGTCTCTAAAAATAGCTTTATAGTGGGAAAAGTCAACTGAGAGTTGACTTATTTATAAACGACCTCGGAATGCGGATTTTATGGTTCAGATAGCTTCGTTAGGTGATTTGGGACTTAGGAGTGTGTTCGGAATATTTTTGTGATGTCCGGTGTAGAATTAGGCTTGAATTGGCGAAAGTTAGTTTTGGCGATTTTCGGTCGACAGTGGAAAATAGGCTATCGGGGTCGGAATGGAATTCTGGAAGTTGAAACAGGTTCGTAATGTCATTTTGGATATGTCTGCAAAATTTTAGGTCAATCGGAGGTGGTTTGGATGGTTTCGACATCGTTGGTGGAAATTAGAAATTTCAAAGTTCATAAGCTTGAATTCGATGTGATTTTGGTGTTTTTGTGTTGTTTTTGATGTTTCGAAGGCTCGAGTAAGTTTGAATCATGTTATGGGATATGTTGGTAGGTTTGGTTGAGGTCCCTGGGGACTCGGGTGCATTTCGGATGCTCAAACGAGCACTTTTGGACTTGAAGAAATTGCTGGTTTTCTGGTGTTTGTGCAACAGCGGTTTGCTCATCGCGATCGCGTGGCAATTGCTGCGATCACGTAGAGTAAGGTGGGAGGCAGGTAAAGGTTTTCTACGCGATCGCGTAAGTGTGTCTGCGATCACATAGTTTGGCAGGCTTGAGCAGCGCAGTCGCGTGGATCTTCATGTGATCGCGTAGAGTTATAGGCGCGTGAGGAGAGAGTCCATTTGTTATTCGCGATCGCGTGAGGAGGTTCGCTATTGCGTGGAGTTATGTCCTGTTGAATCGAGATCGCGTGAGTAGGTCTGCGATCGCGTAGAGTCTTTTGAGAGTCAGTGGGTTTTCCTTCGCGATCGCGTGAATGGTTCCGCGATCGTAGTGAAGTAATAACTGGGCAGTATAAATTAAAATCCTCCGCGACCTTTGCCCATTGTTTCACTATTTTTGAACGGGAATAGAGCTTTTGGAGCTATTTTGAAGAGGGAAAACGTTGGTTCTTCACTGAGGTAAGGATTTTGGACCCTATAACTCGATTATATGTGATTAAGGACTAAATTAACATTGTTTAATTGGAAAAAATCAGTAGAAAAAGATGAAGTTAGAGCTTGAGATTATGAGACCTTTTAGGGATGATTTGAGGGGTCAAAAGGACTCCGATTTCAGAGTTCTTTATATGTACGAACTCGTGTGTCACGACCCAAATTTCCCTCCGTTGGGTATCGTGGTAGCACATAGTCTTAGGGACTAGTTAACCCTAACAGTTACGGGATAACAACAGTATTAAAAGGAAAACCAACAGTCTCGATATAGAAATCTTGACAGAATTTACATTATTTTTCCAAAACTCGGTAATACAAGTCATAAGCTCTACGAATCTCCTACGGCTTCTAAATACAACTGTTTGGAAATAAATACAACAATATATGAATAATAATACAATGAAGGTGACTCCGAAGCCTGTGAACGCAGCAACAAGTTACCTTGAGTCTCCTCAACAATCATCCACTCAGCTACTAGCAATGTATATACCTGGATCTGCACACAAAAAAATGTGCAGAAGTGTAGTATGAGCACACCACAGTGGTGCCCAGTAAGTATCAAGACTAACCTCGGTGGAGTAGTGACAAGGACTAGTCAAGACACCACTGGTCTAACAAGATAAACTGACATAAATACAGAAATAACCGTACACTACATCTACCTAAGACTTCAATGAGTAATTTACAACAATGACGATATAATGCGGAAGGAAATTACAGAAAAATAACCACGAAACAGCACAAAATACACAGAAAGGTGGACAACAGAAACAAGCCAAACCATAAGAAAACACAATGCACTAGAGAACCCCACAACTCAACTCTATGTTTATTAAATCACATCGAGCCTTAGCCATTAAATTCCATAAACTGGTGGAAACCCTTAAACAACAGATCATATGAAAAGCTTTGGAAGAAAAAATATTTTAATATAGAAAGATTTCCCGTGAAAACATACTTACTCCAAAATATATATAAGTATATGTACTAGAGAGAATTACGTAAAACATAGTTTTCTTTCAAAATACGAAGTTTCCAAAGATACTTTCCAAATAAAGACTTCCAAGTATCATTTTATGCAAGACTAATGCTTTTCAAATATATTTTCGATGTAAAATTCTTCAGATATAATCATTTCGAAAACCATTACTTTTCAATAATACTTTTCGGTAAAATCTCGTAATCATAATCTCCTCAAGGTAAATCTGTCGGAACCCAGTCCGTACTCAAAACTTGTCTTGTCAATAAATGTAGTAAGAGATCAATGAGAATATTCAGATTTAAACAACGAAATATGAACCCGGAAAAGTATAATGCAAAGACAAGTACACAGCATGTCCCTTCATGCATAACCTCACAATCACTCGGCACAGAATGTCCCCTCGTGCATAAATAAATAAATAAACACTCGGCACATAATGTCCCCTCGTGCATAACCTCACGATCGCTCGGCACAGAATGTCTCCTCGTGCATAAATAAATAAATAATCACTCGGCACGGAATGTCCCCTCGTGCATAACCTCACAATCACTCGGTACGGAATGTCCACTCGTGCATAAATAAATAAATAAACACTTGGCACAGAATGTCCCCCGCTGCATAACCTCACGATCACTCGGCATAGAATGTCCCCTCGTGCATAAATAAATAAATAATCACTCGGCACGGAATGTCCCATCGTGCATAAATAAATAAATAATCAACGATCGACGAAGCAAATCAATAATAGGAAGCGTAAATCACAACGTCCCATCAAGGGAACCCAACAATGCAAACAACATCATAACATCACAAACAATGATAGAAAACACACCATCCCAACAAGGAAAAAAAACTATAACCAATCTCGTCTAAGCAATTAACTTTACGGAAGAACTCAACTTAAACGAAGGTCCAGAAATAGGAAACATCAAGGAAACACCCACAACATAAATGTTTATCAACTGACCAAAGAAGCACATAAGAGAAAAGTCATATAGATCACAAGGTAAGACTCACGGGCATGCTTGACTCCAATGAACGGATGCTCTAACTATGGCTAGACAACTGTAAAGCTAGGTAATACTAAATAAGTCGATTTGACAGTTTAGAAAGCAAATATGGCATGAAGATAAGAGCGGTAAAATATTCAGTAAAGTCAATTAAGATCAACTAGCCAACGAAGGAATCCAAAAGCAAGTAATTCTAATTTAAGAAGAAAAAAATGAAATTAACAACCAAGGATTCAAATGTAACAATTACGTCCATACACAGATAACATAAGAACCTACGAATCCTAAAATGGCAATCTATTAGCAAATAAGTCCGAGTACGCACTCGTCACTTCGTATACACGGACTACAGTCAACAAAGAAGGCTCAATCGTAAGGGGTAGTTCCCCCACACAAGGTTAGGCAAGATACTTACCTCAAAGACGACAACCGGATACTCAAAAGTGAACTTCTCGGGCGGAAAGACCTCCGGACGGCTCAAAATCAACAAAAACAACTTCAAAATACACGTAACACGTATAACGAATGATTCCGAATAATAAAGTTCAATCTTTACTAATTTATAAAAATCGACCCAAAAGTTCCCCGCAGGCCTGTACCTCGGGACCCGACAAATTTTACAAATTCCGATTACCCATTCCGATACGAGTTCAACCATACTAAATTTATCAAATTCCGATGTTATTTGGTCTTTCAAATCATGAATTCTCCTTTTTGAAGTTTCTTTCAAAACCCACAATTCCCTCAACCCAAAACACCAATTAAATGATAAAAATAAGAACTAATTCCTGAAATATAATTAATTATAGTGGAAGAACACTTACCCATTTGATTTGTGTGAAAAACCTTCGAAGAATCGCTCAAAATCGAGCTCTAGAACTGAAAATGTGTTAAAAATGGTGAAACCCCGATTTTTGGAATTATAAACTGCCTGCCCAGTTAATTGTGCATTGCGATCGCGAACACAGGGGTGCGATCACATAGAAGAAACTGTTGCTGGCCAAATGAGTGCTATGCGATCGCAGAGAGGAAAAATTGTTAGTGTCTCATCTTCCACTATGCGATCGCGGAAAGGAGAAGGCGATCACATAGAAGGAATTTATCTGTTGCCCCAAAAAAATGCAGGCCTATGCGAACGCGGACTAGATCATGCGATCGCGGAGGAGGAAAGGAGGGGCTTCTGCGATCGCAGAACAAATGGTGCGATCGCATACAAGACAACAACTGGGCAGGTCAAGTTACTCTATGCGATTGCAATGACTTCTATGCGATCACATAGAAGGAAACCAGAACATGTTTTCAGCAGTTCAAACCCAAGGAAAAAGGACCCGACACCCATCCAAAACACACCCGAGGCCCCCGGGACCCCGTCCAACCACACACACAAGTCATATAACCTAACACGGACTCGCTCGAGGTTTCAAAACATATAAAATAACACTAAAACGACGAATCAAACCGAAAATCAAACTTAGGAATTTTCAAAACTTCAAATATCAAGACTTACGTCGAAACCTATCAATTCAACCCGGAATGACGTGAAATTTTGCAGACAAGTCACAAATGACACAATGGACCTACAACCACTCTCGGAATTCCATTCCGAGCCCGATATCAAAATTTTACCTATCGGCCGAAATCGCCGAAATACTAACTTTCGCCAAATTACCTCAAATCACTCTACGGACCTCCAAATCCAATTCCGGACACGCGCCTAAGTACAAAATCATCATACGAAGCTGTTGACATTAACCAAAACTCATTCCGAGGCCGTTTGCACAAAAGTCAAACCTCCGGTCAACTTTCATCACTTAAGCTTCTAAAACTGAAATTTTTCTCCCAATTCGACTCCGGATTATCCGGTAACTGAATCTAACCACGCACACTGGTAGATATACACAATGTGAAGATTTTTATGACTTTACACCACCGAACAGAGCTTAAATTCCTGAAATGACCGGTCGGGTCGTCATATCGTGAGATGATGAAGATCGTTTTGGTATAAAGTTCATCGAGTTTCGAGACGCGGGCCCGGGGGTCGGGTTTTGGCTAATTTTGGGTTTTGTGCTAAACTAATATTTTTCACTTGGAATTCATCCCCTTAGCATAATTTGATGAGAAAAATCTGATCTTGGTAGATTTGGAGCACTCGGAAGTTGATTCGAGGGGCAAACATGTTGCAGAGTAGCTTTTCGGGCTAGTTTGAGGTAAGTAGTGTCTTTAAATCCTGTCCTGAGGGTATGAAACCCCGGACTTTACATCTTTTCATGATTCTGGAGTGACGCACAAACTGGATGACGAGTGTGGGGCATGCACGAATTGGAAATTTTGAATAATGTTCCTTTTTAGGCAATTATCGAGTTGCGAAACTGCTTTTAAAGCATATGATTTATAGTATTACTGTGTTTTGATATACTTGGGATGTAAGCCATGTTTGGGGCCTAGTGCCGATCTGTTTTAACTCCTTGGGAGATATTTTACTGATATTCCTCACTTTGAAACTATGATTTTACACTCAGTCCTTCTTGTGAAATTGTTGACACTCCTATTTGATATGTTACTATTTCTTTAAATGAAATACGATTTTGGGTCGAGAACCCCATTTATTTATGGCCCGAGTGGCATGAGTGTCTGACTGAGTGAGGCCGAGGGCCAATTGTCACGACCCAAATTCCATAAGTCGTGATGGCGCCGGACACCACTGTCAGGCAAGCCAAACCTTAATTAGTTGAAGTTCATTTCTGTTTTATCATCTTTGAAATAGTTACCTTTCATTTCATTTCATAATCAAATGAATAAATCTTCGTTAATTAAATACCACATGAATATCAATTTAATTTACTGAAATAAATCCCAACACATCCCCAGAACCTAGTGACACAAGTACATGAGCAACTTCTAAGGATTTATACAATCATACAAAGCTTGTCCGAGGTACAAATTGAACAAGGAATGAAAATAAAGTACAAATACATAGGAGGAAGACTCTGTCAGCTGCGGAACACCTCCGGATGATGCAACCCGTCCAAGTCTCCGAGTCAGTCACTGGGCTATGAAGGTACTTGTGCAACAAAATGCACAGTAAGTGTAATATGAGTACGAAAATAACGTGTACTCAGTAAGTATCCCGCCTAACCTCAGAGAGGTAGTGACTCAGGTGCTCATATGTACACAAATCCACATAATAAAGGTAGTGACTCGCGAATCAATCATGCGACGCGGTTATATATATATATAAGGCTAGCTTGCTCGCGAATCATACCTGCGACTCAGGTGCTCATATGTACACAAATCCACATAATAAATCCG
>ML278208.1:926-81404 GCA_005239495.1 Nicotiana undulata
TGACAGGAAAAGTACTTCAGGCATGGCTCACTTTTTGGGCTCCTGCCTTGTATCCTGGGCCACCAAGAAACAAAATTCAGTAGCCTTGTCTAGTGCTGAGGCTGAATATGTGGCTGCAACCTCTTGCTGTGCTCAGTTGCTATGGATTAAGCAACAACTCTGGACTTTGGTATAAATGTGGGATGCATTCCTATTTACTGTGATAACACTAGTGCAATCAATATGAATAAGAACCCGGTTCATCACAAGAGAACTAAGCACATAGATGTTAGACACCATTTCCTAAGGGATAATTATGAGAAGGGGATGATCTCAATCGAATTCTGTGCCACTAATCATCAAATTGCTGATATATTTACCAAAGCATTGAGTAGGGAGCATTATGAGAGAAACATGCTTGAATTAGGAATGATTAAGATCACCTAATTGAAAAGAAAAAAAAAGAAAAAAAGAGGAGGAAGTTTTCTGGCTAGAAATTTTAATTAGGTACTTATTCAGATTAATCATTGCTCAGCTCTATGTCTTTATTGTCATACTCTTCTGCCATGTATTAATATGATTCCCTAGTTGCTAATGATGTTTCTCTATTTGTGAATTGAGGCAAAATAAAGATTTTTAACAGGATGAACCTGGTTCATCCATGCTGGTTTACATGACTGACAAGGTACATTCTCATCTCCATACATGTATTAATTCAAGTACAATCATACATGAGTAGGAATCTATCCATTTATGGTTCAGTTCAAATTCTCGTACTTACTCAAATAATGAACCAGTTTCAAGAAGTTCCGTCACAATAAATTAGCCTAGTTTTAGGGGGAAAAGAAATGGTCTAATCAATGTCAAATCACTGACAGTCCTTAATCGATTAGTATCCTACTTGTGTTAACACACGCCCGTTATAATCACCCCAGCCACAAGTTATAAATAGGCCATCATTACCCATAGTGAATAAAGCAATAGACGAACCCTGTTCAAGTCACTAAACACTCAAACCTCTACTGTCTTTTGCCCTCTCTTCTTTTTCTCTAAAAATTAAAAATGTCGTCTGCTTCATCTGATTCTCAAAATCGTGACTACGATGAGGGAGTATATGAGTCTGACTCTCCACCGGTCTACAATTTTGAATCCTCTGAGACACCTGAAACCCCTGAATACCATGATACTCTTAAACCTACATCAAATCCTATCCTAGCCCAAAAACCCCGTCGTGTCAAGGTTCTTGCACGAAAATCTGTGGCTTCAGGGTCACGATCAAAGTTCTTGGAAGATCTATTACAGGCTGAAGAAGAACCCAAACCAGATTCGTCTAGTGAATCGTTTAAATCAGCCCATGAGGACGATGCACCTGGTTCGTCAAGTGCTGAGAAAGGTAATACTGAAGTTACCTCTGTGTTAAATTCTGAAAATAGATTTGTGCTGGTTGGGTCTGTGGTGGATGTGGAAGTGCCAAGTAGGCAAAGAAAAATTGGGAAAACTCTTGAGATGAGGGAGATGCAGGTGTGATGGGATATGGGAAGGATGGTTCCACACTTGAGATTTGTGGCCCCATTCTTGAGAATATTGAAGATGATGTCATAGTGACAGGGGGAACTAATGAAGTTGAGGAAGCTGCTGCTGGATTAGAAAAGCTAATGAAGGAGATAGATGACCGTGTTTCTTATGGGGAAGAAGCCTTGGCTGAGAGACTTAAGAAACTGGGAGACTCATACTACCCCAAGAAGAGAAGGACTCCCAAGTCCATCAAGTCTAAAGCCTCAAAGAAAAGGAAAACTGATGAGTCTGTTGGTGTACCTGTTCCAAGGGTACGAGCTACGAGAAATACTGTTCGAGAAGAGGAGGAGAAGCTTGAAAAAGCTCTGCAAGAGAGCAAAAGAAAGAAGGCTGAGAAAGGGAAAGCGAAAGTAGGGGAGCCTGTTGAGGCTATTGCTGTTGATGAGGTGTTGGACCTGGTCCAACAAGATGAAGAGGTTGCTGCAGTGGTGGTCAAGACACCCAAGGCAAAATTGACTAAGACTTCCACAAAGAAGTCAACACCTATGTCTGCTACAACCGTGAGTACATCTACGAGGACACGGTCTAAAGTAAAGTCAAAGAAGAAAGTTTAGATTGTTGAGAAAGATAATGATCCTGATTGGAGTGGAGATGATGAGAAGGAGGTTGGAGAAGTGTCGATTGACAGGGTGGCCATGTTTGTCAAGAGACATATTTTGAAGGGAAAGTTATTGAAGGACTTGGAGGAGCCGGGTATGAGGTACATAGTGGATTTTCTGGCAGTTCAAGGCTAGAAGGACATGGTCCTTCGCTTGGAGGGAAGGCTGGTCAGAAATGAGGTAGTGGAATTCATGGGGAATGCGACTGTGATTGGAGGAAGGGTTACGTCATTGGTCAGGGGAGTTGAATTCTCCTTTGACGCTCAAGAACTGGGAGTCATTCTAGACATTCCATCTGAGGGATATGATGACTATACAAGGCAGAGATGACCTTGCTTGGATGGAATAGCCTCAACACTCGACATCACCAGATTCTTTTGTGACAATGAAGAAGAGCCTGAGCCCAGGGCAGTGTACAACAGCAAGATGAAGCCTGAACACAAGCTGTTCTTTGAGTTTGTTATTAAATTTCTGCTGCCCAGACTAGAGCGCCGACACATTGCCAACTATATGGATCTAACGCTCATGGAGTGCCTATACAGAGGCAAGAAGATCAATTGGACATCTTTAATCATCCAGCTTTTGGACAGAGTGGTGAATGGCACTAAGGCCCATGCGATTCCTTATGGCTTTATCCTTACTGCCGTTCTGGCTCATTTTGGAGTTCCCACAAAGAAGGCTGAAATGGCTACTGCTAAGGATTTCTTTGGGAAGGATACTTTGCTGTCTTGTGATTACATTGTCAGTGCCCCGATTGATGAACCTGGTTCATCTCGGAAGCAACCAGTCAACAACAAGGTCCGTACTCTGGTGCAAGAAAGCGAGCAAAAGGATATAGATATCCTTCGCTTGAAGACTCGCTTAGTTGAGGTGGAAGGTGAGCGTGATGCTCTCAAAGCTGAATTAGCCAAGGAGAAGGAGAAAAATGAGGGTGTCTTACACCAAATGCTGTCTCTTCTCCAAACCAAGAATCCTGCCTCTTCTGCACCACCCCCAAACTTAGGAATTTCCGGAACTACCCTCTCCTATCCTATCCTATCAAGTGCCCAGTTCGGGACTGTGTCAAGTGTGTTTGTTTCAGTTTTTAATTCTGTCTTACTCATGTTTTGATTGTCTTTGATTTAATCTGTTTTGGTGTTAATAATCCATGTTAATCAAATGAAAGCTTGGTGTTTTTGACAAATGTCTCTATTTATGATTTAGCTTACATTATTGGTTTCTTGTGTTGATTAATCATGTTTGCACATGCAGTTGCCTAAATTGGCCATGAGTAAGAATTAATTACTGGTAAGTACAATTTTGCAACTTTTCGATAATGCCAAAAGGGGGAAGATGTACTATAGTGTTGTGCTGCAGTATTGTTTAAATTTTTAAAAATCTTTGAAGTGATATTTATAACCTAATGAACCTGGTTCTTGATGATTAATGCTCGCAAAAATACAAAGTGTTGGATGTGTGTACAGGATAAATGCACAGAGTTTTTCATCATCAAAAAGGGGGAATTTGTTGGCCCATGTCACTAAATGGGTTTTGAAGATTGACAAAAGGTGTCCAGTTGAACCAGGTCCATCATAGTATACACTTCTGAATGAAGCAGTTGGATCAAGAATCGTACAGGTCTAGGAGATATCAATGATTTCTAAGTATCAAATAACTAAGAGAATGTCTCCTAATACGAAAAGGTTGCAAATTGATAAGAGAAGACATAAGTTGATTTCAACTAGGACAGAAATAGAGTAAAGAAGTTGAGTTACAATCAAACTCGTTTACCAAGGAAGAGTTGGATCAGAATTGAATCACGGACTCAACAAACAGACTCTATAAATAATCAATATATTACTGCTTAAAGAGGTGATGCACAAGTACTAAAGTGAATCAAGTTCTGAAACAAAAGTTCCAGAGGTTTTGCAAGCAGAATTGTTGTGCGATACAAAGGCTACAGTTCAACTTGAAGGAACAGTTCCATTATTTGTATATTGAGTCTAGTTGATTGTAGTAGGAATTTAAATACTGTATCTTATCAGCTTTCATAGAAGCAATTGTAATAGGTACACATTGTTCAAGTTAGAGTTAGCTTGAAATCTGTAGAAATTAGCTAGAGGCTAGTTGATACAAAGAGGATTAGAGTTAGTCCTAGGATTACAAAAGGGTTTATTTTGTAAGTCCGTTTTGGCTCAGAGTTTAGTGAAGAGTTTGAGCAAATCCTACTGAGGAGTAGGTCGTGGTTTTTTCACCTTTTGAGCCAGGTATTTTCCACGTAAAAATCTCAGTGTCTTTACTATTACTGCTTAATTATTTCTCAAACAGTAGTAAGTAGTAGACTAAGAAGAACCAGGTTCTTCTTATTAGACAACACTCGAAAATTGGGTACTGCACAATTAACTTGTATTATTGTGTAGTATTGAAGTCTAAAACATCAGTAAGACTCCTTCTATTGATTCTGTTCCTGTATTCCGTGATTTTTCGGATGTATTCCTTGCAGACCTGCTAGGCATGCCACCTGACAGGGATATTGACTTTGGTATTGACTTGGTGCCCGAAACTCAACCTATCTCTATTCCACCTTACCACATGGCACCAGCGGAGTTGAAAGAATTGAAATAGCAGCCTCAGGAACTCTTAGATAAGGGGTTCATTCGGCCTAACGTGTCACCTTGGGGTGCACCGGTGTTGTTTGTGAAAAAGAAAGATGGCTCCATGAGTATGTGTATTGATTATAGACAGCTGAATAAGGTTACGGTGAAGAACCGATATCCTTTGCCTCGTATTGATGATTTATTTGACCAGCTTCAGGGAGCTAAGGTATTCTCCAAGATTGACTTGAGATCTGGGTATCATCAATTGAAGATTCGGGATTCTGACATTCCGAAGACTGCTTTCAGGACCAGATATGGTCATTACTAATTCCTAGTTATGTCATTTGGGCTGACCAATGCCCCAGCCACGTTCATGCAATTGATGAATAATGTGTTCCAGCCTTACCTTGATTCCTTCATCATTGTGTTCATTGATGAAATCCTGGTTTACTCTCGTAGCCAGGAAGAGCATGCTCAACACTTGAGGATTATGTTACAGGGATTGAGGGAGGAGAAACTTTATGCAAAATTCTCCAAGTGTGAGTTTCGGCTTGGTTCAGTAGCTTTCTTGGGGCACATGGTGTCTAGTAAGGGTATTCAGGTTGATCCAAAGAAGATTGAGGCGGTGCAGAGTTGGCCCAGACCGTCCTCAGCTACTGAGATTAGGAGTTTCCTTGGTTTGGTGGGATATTACCGTCGCTTTGTGGAGGAATTCTCTTATATTGCTTCACCATTGACTAGATTGACCCAAAAGGGTGCTCTATTCAGATGGCCCGACAAGTGTGAGGAGAGCTTTCAGAAGCTCAAGTCAGCATTGACCACAACTCCGGTACTAGTTTTGCCTACTGGTTCGGGTTCTTATACAATCTATTGTGATGCTTCTAGAGTTGGCTTGGGAGCGGTATTGATGCAGGACGGTAGGGTGATTGCCTACGCGTCTAGACAGTTGAAGGTGCACGAGAAGAACTATCCACTACACAATCTTGAGTTAGCTGCCATTGTTCATGTCTTAAAGATTTGGCGACATTACTTGTATGGGGTACAATGTGAGATTTTCACTGATCATAGTAGCTTGCAGTATCTGCTGAGGCAGAAGGACTTGATTTTGTGTCAGAGGAGATGGTTGGAGCTTCTCAAGGATTATGACCTTACTATTTTGTATCACCCGGGGAAGGCCAATTTAGTGGCCGATGCCTTGAGTCGCAGAGCCGAGAGTTTGGGGAGTTTAGCTTACCTTTCAGCAGCAGAGCAACCTTTAGCACTTGATGTTCAGGCTTTAGCGGGTTAGTTGGTGAGGTTGGATTTGTCAGACCCTCCACGGGTATTGGCTAGCATGGCTTCCTGGTCTTCTCTTTTTGATCAGATTAGAGCTCGACAGTATGATGATCCGCACTTGTTAGTACTTCAGTATATGGTCCGTCGAGATGATGCCAGGGATGTGACTATTGGTGATGATGGTGTTATGAGGATGCAGGGCCATATCTTTGTGCCCAATGTGGAAGGGATTAGAGAGTTGATATTAGCAGAGGCTCACAGCTCGCGGTATTCTATTCATCCGGGTGCCGCGAAGATGTATCAGGATCTGAGACAACAATATTGGTGGAGGCGGATGAAGAGAGATATTGTTTAGTATGTATCACGATGTCTCAACTGCCAGCGAGTCAAGTATGAACACCAGAGACCAGGTGGATTACTTCAGAGGTTAGATATTCCAGAGTGGAAGTGGGAGCGAATCGTTATGGACTTCGTAGTTGGGCTTCCACGGACTTCGAAGGGTTTTGATGCTATTTGGGTCATTGTGGATAGATTGACCAAGTCCGCGCACTTCATTCCTGTCAGCACTACTTATACTTCAGAGCGGTTAGCTGGTATTTACATTAAAGAGGTTGTCCGGTTGCATGGAGTTCCGGTTTCTATTATTTCTGATAGAGGTACTCAGTTCACATCTCAGTTTTGGAGGGCCGTACAGAGAGGTATGGGTACTGATGTAGAGTTGAGCGCTGCATTTCATCCTTAGACCGACAGGCAGTCGGAACAGACTATTCCGATTTTGGAAGATATGTTACGGGCTTATGTAATTGATTTTGGTGGTTCATGGGATCAGATTCTGCCACTAGCGGAGTTTTCATATAGTAATAACTACCAGTCCAGTATTCAGATGGCCCCGTATGAAAATATGGTAGGATGTGTAGATCTCCGGTTGGTTGGTTCGAGCCTAGTGAGGCTAGGCCGTTGGGCACAAATTTGATTCAGGATGCGTTGGAGAAGGTGAAGTTGATTCAGGAGCGACTTCGCACGGTGCAGACCTGGCAGAAGAGTTATGCGGACCGGAAGGTCCGGGATGTGTCATTTATGGAAGGTGATAAGGTACTGCTGAAGGTATCACCCATGAAGGGTGTTATGAGGTTCGGAAAGAGAGGAAAGATGAGTCCTCGGTTTATTGGTCCTTTTGAGGTACTTCAGAAGGTTGGAGAGGTGGCTTACAGACTTGCCTTTCCACCCAGCTTGTCGAGTGTTCATACGGTATTTCATGTATCGATACTCAGGAAATATGTTGGTGACCCGTCTCATGTGTTAGACTTCAGCACAGTTCAACTCGAGGGTGATATGTCATATGAGGTAGATCTAGTAGCAATTTTGGCTCATGAGGTCAGAAAGTTTAGGTCCAAGGATATAGCTTCAGTGAAAGTACAGTGGAGAGTTTAGCCAGTGGAGGAGGCTACTTGGGAGATTGAGCGAGAGATGCAGAGCAAATATCCTCACTTGTTTGAGACTCCAGGTATGTTTCTAGACCCGTTTGAGGACGAACGTTTGTTTAAGATGGGGAGAATGTAATGACCCGGTCTGTCGTTATAAAGAACCTGCATTTTAATTACTGCTATTGCCTTATCATAGCTTGGTTTAACTGTTATTGATGTGTTAGAGTTGGTAGGCTTGAAATAGGAATGGTTGTAGTGAGAGTTTAGTCATTTAGTCTCTAAAAATAACCTTAAAGTTGGAAAAGTCAACTGAGAGTTGACTTATGGGTAAACGACCTCGGAATGCAAATTTTATGGCACATATAGCTTCGTTAGGTGATTTTCGACTTAGGAGTGTGTTCAGAATATTTTTGTGATGCCCGGTGTAGGATTAAGCTTGAATTGGCGAAAGTTAGTTTTTGGTGATTTCCGGTCGGTAGTGGAAAATAGGCTATCGGGGTCGGAATGTAATTCTGACAGTTGAATTAGGTTCGTAATGTCATTTTGGATATGTCTGCAAAATTTCAGGTGTTGTTTTGGATAGTTTCGGCATCGTTGGTGGATTTTAGAAATTTGAATGTTCTTAGGCTTGAATCCGATGTGATTTTAGTGTCTTGAGGTTATATTTAGTGTTTTGAGAGTGCAACTAAGTTTGAATGATCATATGTGACGTGTTAGTATGTTTGGTTGGGGTCCCGAAGGGCTCGGGATTGATTTTGGGTGATTAATGGAGGTTTGAACTTGGAAATTTCAGCAATACAACTGCTGGTGCATGTGTAACCGCACCTGCGGAAGTTTGACCGCAGGTGCGGGTCCGCAGAAGCGGACAAGGTCGCAGGTGCGGGGAAGGTCGCAGGTGCGGGGAAGGTCGCAGGTGCGGGGAAGGTCACAGGTGTGGTTAGGGGACCGCAGGCGCGAGTAATGGGTCGCAGGTGAGGAAACCCCTGGACAAAATATAATTAAACCCTTCCGCGACCATAACCTATTTTAACACCATTTTTGAACGGGAAAAGAGCTTGGAGGCGATTTTGAAGAGGGAAAATCAGTGTTCTTCATAGAGGTAAGTATTTTGGACCTTAAAACTCGATTGTAGGTGATTAAGGAACATAATCTCAGTGCTTAATTCATGAAAACCAGTAGAAAAAGGTGGGGTTAGGGCTTGAGATTATGAGACCTTTAGGGGTCGATTTGAGGGGTCAAACGAACTCCGATTTTAGCGTTCTTTATATGTACGGACTCGTGCGATGATGAAGAACATTTTGGTATAAAAATTTCTGAGTTTCGAGATGCGGGTCTGGGGGTCAGGTTTTAGCAAATTTCGGGTTTTGAGCTAAAATCGATATTTTTCAATGGGAATTCATCCCTTAAGCATAATTTGATGATAACGGTCTAATGTTTATAGATTTGTAGCTTTCGGGAGTTGATTCGAGAGGCAAGCGTATTGCGGAATAGTTTCCGGGCTAGTTTGAGGTAAGTAATGTCTTTAAATCCTGTCTTGAGGGTATGAAACCCCAGACTCTGCACCCTTTCACGGGTTTTGGAATGCAAAGGTTGGAACTTTGGAAATACATTCCCTATTTAGGAAACTATTGAGTTGCGAAACTGATTTTTAAGCCTATGCTTAATAGTATTGATATATATTTTGATATGATTTGGGCTGTAAGCCATGTTTGAGGCCTAGTGCCGATCTGTGTACCCCTTGGGGGCTATTTTTACTATTTTCCTCACTTGATATGTTATGATTTTCACTCAGTCTTTTCTTGATAATTGTTTTGATACTCAGAGTATTTTTGATACTATTTCTTGAAATTGAAACACTATTTTTGGGTCGAGAACCCGGTATATTTATGGCCTGAAGGGCAAGTTGAGAGTGTCTGACTGAGTGGGGCTGCAGTCCTATATTGTGAGGATGTTATGATATGAGTGAGGCCGCGGGACTATATTGTGAGTGATTTATGCCATGATGTGTCTTGTTGTAGCGCTTGGGCTGTAGGAGCCCCTCCGGAGACTGTACACACCCCAGTGAGCACAGGTACCTAATGAGTGATGTTGCCGGCGGGGCTGATATTGTGTGACTGTGAGGTTGCCTGATGGGCTGATATTGAGTGACTGTGAGGTTGCCTGATGGGCTGATATTGAGTAACTGTGAGGTTGCCTGATGAGCTAATACTGAGGGAAATTGTTACGAGAAATGATTATGGCCCGATGGGCAGATTTATGATTATTTTACCGAGTTTTTGAACTATGATTCACTTCGTTTTTCAAACTGATTTTTACTGAGAGTTTTACTGAGATATATTGAAACTATACTTGTTTCAAAGGATTTCTGGAAATTGGTTTTCGAACTTATGTATTTGATGAATACTTTACGGTGACTTGGTGTTTTACTATTTTGTGAATTGGTGTATTTGTGCTGTGTGTTTCTTATTTATCAGATTGTGATTTATTTTCATTACTACTGAGTTGGCGTACTTATCATTACTCCCTATGCCTCTACGCACAGATCCAGGTACCGTCTCAGAGCAGTAGCTGTCTTTGTTCGTTAGCTACAGTTTTACGGGATTTCGAGGTAGTTGTCCAACGTCCACATCATCTCCATTTCCCTTACTTATTTAATTTTAGCATTTCATTCCTAGACTTTATTTAATACATTAGTAGAGTTAGTTTTATTTCGTAGATGCTCGTGACCATGTTGGCTCAAGTCTTGGGAGGTTTTGTTTAGAGTTGTTTCTACTATTATTGGAGCGCTAAGACTTAAACAATTTATTTTATGCTATGTTTGCTGTTTATTATTGAATTGTGAATTATTGTAATAAGAACAAATGGGTAGGGATTTTATGGTTGGCTATCCTAGTTCCACGATAGGCGCCATCATGGCCTGTTAGGATTTGGGGTCGTGACACGACTGAAAGCCAAGGCTAAACTCTTGGATTCTACTTGCCTTCAACTTCCTGTTTGCTATCTCTTATTTGACATGCCTTAATTTCTGTTTTCATGTTCTTTTATATATGCTATGTAGTCAGTTTATTATAGATTTCAATATGCTTCTGTTGCGATATCTGATTCCTAACCATCTTTTTCCTTAACCACTATGCCTTAGTTCTCACTATTTTATGCTGTTCCATGTGCTTTATAGTAATAGTTTATTTCAAACTTCGATGCTCCTGTTTTCCATGTAGTTTCCTGTCTATGTCCTTCTCAACTAGCATGCCTCAATTCCTGTCATGTTCTATGTGCTGATAATTTACCTTAGCATGTTCCTGATCAATTCATGATTTATGTGTACTTCTTTCAAGACTAATGTGCTTTAATTCCTAATACCCTTTTCATATTGCTGTCTAATTAGTCTTTTTTAACTTCAGCATGTTTTTCTTTGCAAAATATATGTCTATATGATTCCATCTAGTAATAAGTTAATAAACTAAGTCAACTTCAGCAATGTGAAACTTTATTCAATTACCTGGTCCCTGTTCAGAAATTGCTTAGGGATTATGAACGCGTGTGGTCAGTTCTGTCTATGATTCAAGTTCTCCTGTTTTTGTTGTGATTTTTTAGTCATTGGTATCTATATCTGAACCAGCTGCTGAAATATGGTCCTGTTCTGTTTGTAACCTTAAAACTTATTTCTATTCACTTCTAAAATCCAAACTGCTTTGCTAAAGCTATCCCCTACCCTTATATACTGTTTTCAAACTCTTACTCTTACCTAGGCTCCTGCCACCCCAGTGTGAGCACTGCCTAGGGTCCATGAGACTCCTCCGAACTCTGACACATTGGGGCTGGCTTTCCAAACTTTTTTACAAAACTGTTTTTCTTTGAAAGGTTCTGGTGTGAGCATTGCCCGGGGTCCCTGAGACCCTTGGGAATTTTGACATACCAAAAGCCTAGTTGTGTTATGGAATGAACTACTGGTGTACTCTAGACTTTCTTGAAAGCCTGGTTCCCAGGTTGACATTGAGCCTGCCAAGGCTCCCTATAGTATAAGGATTTTTCATTATGTAATTTATTCATAATGGTCTGTAATAAGGTAACAATCTTTGTTAAAAAATAGATAAGGGGTTATTAGTGAAAGCATGGGAGGGATTTTATACATCTTTTATCAAATTCAGGTAGAAATCATGTTTGTAGGTTGTTGTGATTCCCTATGTGCATACACTTAGAAATCATCCCTATAGAACTTATCTCATTATTTGTAATCCTGAATTTTTCACACTTAGCATCCTAGAAATCCTGCTTCTAGGTCGTTTATCAATTCTGCATCAAGAACCATATTTTCAAAATCTCCATGTGTGCATTAGAGATCATGTCTCTAGGATCTTCTATATTAAACTTTCTTGACAACTGGTTAACTCCTTTACCCGCTTAGATATCATGCCTATAGGAAATACATAGATATCATGCTTATAGGAAATAAGTGTAAACACAATTTCAACACTTAGATACCATGCCTATAGGAAATACATATAAAGTCAGTCTTAATACTTAGATATCATGCCTATAGGAAATAACACTTGTAATCCGTTTCAGCACTTATAAATCATGCCTATAGGATCTAAGAGATAAAATCTTCCTGTTAAAATCAATAACTGGTTTATAAATTATGGTCTAATTAAAAATTTAGATACCATGTCTATAGGATCCTGCCCGGTTATCACTTAGGCAAGCCTGTAGGATAATTAAAATCATGGGTTTAAAACTGTGATTTCTTGCTGCTTGAAACGTGCCCAAATTCAGAGTAAGTAAACAAAATCAGTAGGCAAACTAATAGGTACTCGCTGCCTCGTCTAATAAAATTGTTATATATTCCGTTTATGCTCATTTAGATATCCTGCCTATAGGATCCTAAATCATTAAAATTGCTTGTTTGAATAGAGTGCATTTGTTTGTCTATTTATGGAGGCTAACATGAGCCCCCTTAATTTCTCCTTATGTGATTGTCCTACTTGACTTTCTTCTGTCGCTTAGTTTTCCCCTTTTAAGCAACATAGTTCAGTCTAGAACCACCTTAAATAGAGGCCCTAAACACCTCCAGGTCCGTAGGTAAGGGACGAGTAACGTACGCATAAGATACACATTAGAAGATATTAGAACACTTAGGTAACAACTGAAAAGGTAGTAATTGGGTAATAAAGGAGATGATGACTTGTGCGCTAATACTACACGTAACACCTCAATTTGGGGAAGGTTGCCAAGTATTGCATAGAAATGATCCCATAGGCTAAAAAACCTAGGACCCCTTTTATTCCTGTTGTAAAGAAATATCTGTTTGTTTTAAATTGTTTTCCTTTCCTTTAAAAAGTCTAATTCGCTTAATTATGTTTGGCCGGGACCCATCGTTGTGGACCTCGAGGGGTGCCTAATACCTTCCCCTCAAGGTAATTTTGAGCCCTTACCCAATCTCTGGTGATGTAAACTAGTTTCACGATTTATTTACTTTAGGTGCCCTAACGCATCTCAATCCGTTAGGTGGAGACTCTTCAAATTCCATACCCCGTCCCAAAAGGAAGGGAATTGTCCCAAAAAGGTCGAAACCCGGACTCCGTGAGGTAAAAGAGGGCGCGACAACATGGCGATTATGCTAGGGAACTACCCTTAGGCTCTTACCATAACAAACTTGCTTTTTGTGAATTAGTCTTAGGCATGCTTTATTCTGTTAATACGTGCACACTCTTTCCCTTTCCCCTTTATCTGGATTTAGTTGCCTATTATTTAAGCATTTATGATTTCCTTTACTACCGAAACTAACTTGTTTCTTTGTTTTTCTTTATTAAACGTCTTTCAGTTATTAAATACCACATTTATCATTTTTAATGTGAAAATACGTGAAAATGTGCTATTTACTTTTGCATAAATCATGCTCAACATCATACTCCACTCGTGCGTAATTAATCCTATGGCAACGCTTGATGAGTGTTTGCGCCCTTCCTATGTATCACCCTTTAAATTCGGAAAAGGCTTATTTGTGGTAAAACTAGTCGATCAGCGGTGCAGTCGACGGTTCCGTGCCTTTCCCTCTCAAGTTGTCCGCTTGAGGGTACCAGTCTATACCCTCATAGCAACCTTACTCTGATTAATTGTACATGCATCATGGTCAAACCTATCTGGGTTAATATGTTGTTCACATAATAACCTTTTAAGACAAGCCTTGTCCAAAAGTCCACCGGGGTTTCCATAATCCCAACAGACGCAACCATGATTTTTGTGCATTAATTTTGGAGAAATAAGTGCCAATATGTTAATCATTGATGTATAAATAGTCGAATTAGGAGGGGGAAAGGTTCTAACCATATTTGTTTTGCAGAAAATGAGGCACGAAGTCCCTAGGTTTGGCATGGTCCGTAGTATACCACCATTGTTACTAGATTGGTGGGAGGATCTTTCCTCAAGTGACAAAAAACATGTGAAGAAGGTCCTGGGAAAATTGCCTTCTCTATTGCACATCCAACCAAATAATATGTTGATTGAAGCTGCAACCATGTTCTGGGATAGTAAAAGATCTGTGTTTCGCTTTGGGAACATAGAAATGACCCCTCTCCTGGAAGAAATAGGGGGGTTCGCTGGGCTACCTTGGGACATTTCTGGTTTATTGGTGCCAGAAAATCGCACCGCTAGGGGATTTCTGAAGATGATGGGTTTGAAAAAGAACGATAATTTGGAGTGCTTAAAGAAGTCTTACGTATTCTTTGACTACCTATATGAACGATACAGTCATAGCAAGTCTTACTGTATTTTCCATGACGAGTTATCTATTACTTCCTTGGGTCATATTCACCGCATGGTTTTCGTATTCATTGTCTGTTTCCTGGGTATCATGGTGTTCCCAATGCAAAGGGACGAAATTCACACCAGACTGACTATGGTAGCCAAACCTTTAATGGAGGGAATCGAGGGGAAAACATATATCATTGTCACTATGATCATAGCTGACATTTATCGGGCCTTGGACCGCTGCTAGAAGGGGTTCAAGCACTTCGAAGGTACAATCTGCTGCTACAGGTTTGGTTATTGGAGCATCTCCAAAGAGGTCAATATCATCAAGAGTTTCCACGAAGGGCGTGGAACGATCATATAACTTTCCATCACCCTAAGAGAATGACTTATATCCCGGATAGGTTTGCTCAACCAAAGAGTGCTACAGAATGGGTACAATATTTTGACAATTTGACTGAGGATCAGATCCAATGGATGTTTGAATGGTTCTCCACTAATGAGTTCAACATCAGGTCTAGGGAAGCTCCGCACTTTATCTATCATGCAGGACATGTAAGCATTTACCTATCATGGTTGGAGGACAGCCTAGCAGGGATATTTTAGCAAGGAGTCAGTCGGGGAAACAGGGTCATAGACAAAGATGCTGAGGCCCAAGTGAAATACAACAAATTGCGCAAAAGGATTCATGAGTCCGAGGCCGAATATCTGGAGATACACGAGACAAACAAGAGATTAATCAATGAATGGAGGGAATTGGCTATCTCGTCTAATGAAAGGGTGGAATATCTGGAGCAGGGTCTGATGGAGCTGGAGGAAAAGATGAGAAAAAGAGTCGCTGACTGCCAGTATGCTGAAGGAAGCGAGAGAGGGCATCTATCAAGAGTATACCTATTATTGGGCATGCGTGGACTGGGGAACCTGATCGATGGAGCTAGGAAGATCAAGCCTGGCGAAGGTCTTTCTGGGACTAAGTAAAGTATATTTATTTGCTTTATCAAATGTAATAGGGCCAAGTGCCAAGTAGTGACTTATCTTATCTTAGTGTCATTTTAGATTCGTCTATTTTTACATTAATGAAATGAGACAGTTATTGGCATTTAAGTTCTCCAAATCAACTTGTCGCTAGGCCTACCTCAGAAAAAATTAGGCTCCCAAATTAGGACGCGAATTTACATTTCCGTAATATGTGTTTAAATACTGCAAATACTCTTTTCAGAACTCTTACTGACTTGGCTACCTTTTTTTTCTTTCTTTTGATTATTCCTATTCCCCAAAGGTTGGTTCGCGCATACTGGCATCGTCAGCTTATCATACCAGATCTAGGGGCCCTCCACCTTCTCTTCCTCCTAGTCCACCAAAAGGAAAATGAAAAGCAATAATGGATGATCTGAACGACATCAGAAAGGACAACGCTACACATGTTGAAAATGCGTAAGCTTCCGATGGTCGGGGTACTTAGGCCCCAAATGATGTGGTTTCGCAGCTTGAGCAGAAAATACTCGAACTTCAGGGTGAACTTGAGCAAGTCCGTAACTTGGCAAATCTCTCCCTCACACTAAACATCCCAAATGTCCATCACGGAAATACCCAGAACCCTGTACAACCTCAAAACACACCCAACAAACGCCCGCAAAATCCTCCCGCACCTCACCAGTATACAACCCCGCCTCAAAATCAACCTCTCCCTCCTCAATACCAGTAAACCACCTATCAAACTCCCCAAAATACCCCACAAATTATCCTTGAACCCCAAAACTCCACCAATGATCATCATTATACCCAAACTCCTGGCCTTCACCAAAATAACCCTATATACGTGGAAACCCTACCTCACTCTACTAAACCAACCTATTATACACCAGAATCCGCCGAGAAGGACCTGCTCATCAAGAACATGGCTGAGGAGCTCAAGAAGTTGACGAGTTGAGTTCAGGGTGTTGAAGAAGGTAAAGGGATAGAAGGTCTGAACTATGAAGATCTATGTATACAACCAGATGTGGAACTGCCGGAGGGTTACAAACCTCTCAAGTTCGAAATGTTTGACGGAACAGGTGATCCCAAGGTTCATCTGAGAACTTATTGTGACAAGCTCGTGGGGGTCGGAAAGGATGAAAGGATTCGAATGAAGCTCTTCATGAGGAGTCTTACTGGAGATTCCATGTCCTGGTACATAAGCCAGAATCCTAAGAAGTGGTCCAATTGGGTGAGCATGGCATCAGATTTCATGGACCAATTCAGATTTAACACGGAGAATGCACCGGATGTCTTATATATCCAGAATCTAAAGAAGAAGCCAACCGAGACTTTCGGCGAGTATGCTACTCGGTGAAGGTTAGAAGCATCCAAGGTCAGACCGGCATTAGACGAGGAACATATGAAAAAGTTCTTTGTCCGGGCACAGGATCCACAATATTATGAGAGGCTAATGGTTATTGAGAACCATAAGTTCTCCGATATCATCAAACTCAGAGAGAGGATTGAATAGGGTATTAAAAGCGGGATAGTGACAAATTTTGAGGCATTGCAGGCCACGAATAAAGCATTGCAATCAGGCGGCATATTGAAGAAGAAAGAAATAGGAACATTAATGGTTGCCCAAGGACCCAAAACTCCCTTTGTATACCAGACACCTCCACCCACATACCAACCATCACCTCCCAGATATTCCCAACCAGCTGCTACCAACCATACATATAATTCCCAACCATCCTACTTTCAGTCACCTCCAACTCGTCCAAATTACAAGAAACTCCGGCCTAAGTTTGACCGCAAACCACCTAGACAGTATACCGCCATTGCTGAACCCATTGACCAATTATACAAAAGGCTAAAAGCCACTGGTTATGTCACCCCTATTCCCGCTGTGGCCATCGAGAATTCATCTCAATGGGTCAACCCAAACAAAACTTGTGCATATCATTCTAGTATGAAAGGGCACACTATTGATGAGTGCCGGACATTGAAAGATAAGATCCAGACATTGATAGAAAATAAGGTCATCCAGGGAAACGAAGCTACACCCAACGTCCGCAACAACCCTCTTCAATATCATAGGGGTGAGGGGATCAATGTGATAGAAACTGATGAGGAGTGGGATCCCGAGGGATCAATTGGACTTATCAAAGAGGGTGACGATCCTAAGAAACCCGCAGTCACTCTCAATTCTATTGTGGTGCAAGTACATCCGCCAGTTGAGGTAGAGGTAACCGCATCGGTTCCATTTGAGGTAAAAATAGCACCACCTGCAGCCACACTTGTTCCATTTGAGGTGGAAGTAGCCACACCCTTCACAGTGATGGTGGAAACCACACCACCCTTCAGTACCAATGCTATACTTTGGGATTATGTGGCTGAAGCTAAAAGAAAGAAGAAGGAAAAAATGGAGGAGTCCGGCGCTGCACAAGGGATGACCAGACCGGGAAGGGTTTATACGCCGAACATTTGGGAGAAACTAGTAAGCAGGCCTCCAGCAAACCACCCATTATTGAAACTGGTCCAGATGACCTCTGGAGGAAGGTAGAAGCAAAGGAGTACTCTATCGTTTATCATTTGAACAAGACTCCCGCTCAGATATCTATCCTATCGCTGCTGCAAAATTCTGAAGCACACATGGATGCTCTAATGAAGGTGTTGAGCGATGCATATGTTCCCAACAACATCACTTGTGGAGAAATGGCCTATATGGTGGGGCAGGTGCTAGAAAGCCACAAAATCACTTTCCTTGAGGATAAGCTGCCACCTGAAGGTTTGAATCACAACCGGGCACTGCACATCACAGTGCAATGTGAAGACAAATTTATTTCTAGAGTTTTGATCAACAGAGGATCCAACCTTAATATTTTCCGATTAACAACGCTGAAGAGGTTGGTCAAAGGCTTACATGAGATACGAGAAGGAACGATGAATGTGAAAGCATTCGACGGGTCTCAACGGGATACTATCGGAGAAACTAATCTGTGTCTGTAGATGGGCCCTACATGGTTTGATGTTGAGTTTCATGTACTGGACATATCCGCATCTTACAATCTGCTGTTGGGACGGCCATGGATACATGCCGCTGGGGCTGTAGCATCAACTTTACACTAGGCCGTGAAGTTCGAATGGAACCATCAAGAAGTAATTATCCATGGAGATGGGAGCAACCACATTTACACTAGTCAGACTATCCCGGTGATTGAAAACAGAAGAAGGTTAGGTGGAGAAACCTACCATCATATTGAACGGGTTAACGCAATCGAGAAGGATAACTGGTGGAGCAACAAGATAGCAATCATGCTAGCATGGAAAGGATATGAGCCCAAAAAAGGGCTTGGTAAAAATCTTCAAGGCATCTCCTAGCCAATACAACCAAAGCGCCATGGTACCTCTTTCGGGTTGGGATATCAGTACACCCGGCAGAAATTTCGAAATTGGTCACCACCGTGGCGTGGTCCATACTACCCTCTTAAGAAACCCGTGCCACATTTGAGTCAGACCTTCTATCAGGCTGATATTATATGGGGATCAAATGAAGAAGAAACGTTGGTGGCATTAAGGAACCTGTTCTTGGAGGATGGTGACATGGATTGTTGTGAAATCATCAATGAGGAGGAGGAGGAAGACCCTACTATCCAAGTTGTGGAAATGGGAACATTCCTCAACAACTGGACTGTCAAACCATCGAGAGCCCAGCGAGCCCCGGGGTAGAAAGTCTAAATAGCATTGTTTATTTTATTTTTTCTAGAAAAATGATTTCCACTCGCATTTTCGTTTTAAATAATATTCCAATGTTCCAAAACATTATTTAAATTATTAAAAATATTTTGTTTTCAATGGATTGATGTTTATTATTACCACTTTCTCTCGTATCTTTAACCCCACATCATTACTATTTCCTATCTCGATGAACCGGTAGCTGTGACATGTAATGAGACAATGCAACAAAATGTTAGTGATTCAGAATAAGAGGATGCCATGCCCGAGGAAATCGTCAGAGAAGTAGAGGATTTTGAGAACAAACCTAAGTCCAACCTGGATGAAACTGAGATAATTAACTTGGGAAATTCCGAAACCGTCAAGGAGACCCGCATAAGCATCCACTTGTCACCTTCAGAGAAAGAGGATTACACTCAGTTCTTGAGGGAGTATGAGGACATCTTTGCATGGTCATACGATGATATGATCGGATTAAGCACATCCATTGTGGCTCACAAGTTGCCCACAAATCCATTGTGTCCGCCCGTAAAGCAGAAACTCAGAAAATTCAAGCCTGATATGATCATGAAAATCAAAGAGGAGGTTACTAAGCAGATCAAAGCCAAGGTCCTTAGGGTAGTTGAATATCCAACTTGGCTAGCCAACATTGTGCCAGTTCCGAAGAAGGATGGAAAAGTCAGATTCTGCGTCGATTATCGGGATCTCAAAAGAGCCAACCTAAAGGATGATTTCCCATTGCCGAATATACACATTTTGATCGACAATTGTGCCAAACATGAACTCCAGTCTTTTGTGGATTGCTTCACCGGTTACCACCAGATCTGGATGGACGAAGAGGACACTGAGAAAACTGCTTTCATTACACCATGGGGGGTGTAGTGTTACAAGATGATGCCATTCGGCATAAAGAATGCTGGGGCCACCTACATGAGGGCCATGCCTACTATTTTTCATGACATGATACATAAGGAGATAGAGGTGTACGTAGATGATGTCATCATCAAATCCAAGAGGGCCACATATCATATAGCAGATTTGAGGAAATTATTCGACAGACTGCGAAAGTACAACCTGAAACTAAACCCCGAAAAGTGTGCATTCGGGGTTCCTACCAGAAAGCTATTGGGATTCATCGTCAGCCGCCGGGGAATAGAATTGGATTCATCAAAGTTCAAAGCCATCCAAGAACTACCACCCCCCAAAAGAGAAAGATGTAATGAGTTTCCTGGGGCGCCTTAACTACATCATCTGTTTCATAGCACAGTCCACAGTAATATGGGAGCCTATTTTCAAGATGCTGAAAAAGGATGCTGCAACTAGTTGGACCGAGGATTGTCAAAAGGCTTTTGACAAAATAAAGGAGTACTTATCAACACCACCAGTCTTGGTCCCTCTAGAGCCAGGTAGACCACTGCTACTCTACCTTGCAGTGCTATATGAATAATTCAGCTGCGTTTTAGGGCAGCACGATGAGACAGGGTGAAAAGAACAAGCCATCTATTACCTGAGTAAGAAGTTCACTCCTTATGAAGCACGATACTCTCTACTGGAACGTACTTGCTGCGCTTTAACCTGGATAGCTCAGAAGCTGAGGCATTACTTCTGTGCCTATACAACATATCTCATAACAAGAATGGATCCCTTGAAGTACATTTTTCAGAAACCCGTGCCCACTGGGAAGTTGGCCAAGAGGCAAATCTTGCTGAGTGAATTCGACATCGTCTATGTAGCTCAAAAGGCAGTCAAGTTACAGGCACTGGCAGACCACCTTGCTGAAAACCTTGTGGAAGGAGAATACGAACCCTTGAAAACGTATTTTCCCGATGAAGAGGTATCATTCGTAAGAGAAGACATTGCTGAAGCCTACGACAGTTGGAGAATGTTCTTTGACGCGGCGGTGAACTTCAAAGGAGTCGACACTGGAGCTATTTTGGTATCAGAAACTGGCCAACATTATCCAGTGTATGCAAAACTCAGATTCCCCTACACCAACAACATGGAAGAATATGAAGCTTGCATATTAGGGCTCAACATGGCGGTTGATATGAACATTCAGGAGCTACTAGTAATCGGCGATTCAGATCTACTTGTGCACCAGGTACAAGGAGAATGGGCTATCAAGAATCCCAAGATATTTCCATATCGGCATCATGTGCAAGAAATGAAGAAAAGGTTTACAAAGATAGAGTTTTGGCACGTCCTCAGAATTCAGAACGCGTTTGCTGACGCATTGGCTACTTTGTCATCAATGATCCAACATCCAGACAAGAACTTCATCAACCCCATTCCAGTACGGATCCATAATCATCCAGCATATTGTGCCCCTTTTGAAGAAGAAACAGACGGAAAATCCTGGTTTCACGACATCAAGGAATATTTGGCAAATGGAGAGTACCCGGAGCATGCAAACCATGCTTAGAAATGCACGCTTTGGAGGTTGTCCAATCACTTCTTCCAAAGATGAGGAACCCTTTATAGAAGAACTCCTGATCTGGGGCTATTATGGTGTGTCGACGCAAATGAAGCTTCTAAGTTACTCGAGGAGATACATGCTGGGACCTGCGCCCCGCATGAGAATGGATTTGTCTTGGCCAAGAAGGTACTCAGGGCCGGTTACTTTTGGATGACCATGGAAATGGATTGCATCCAGTATGTTCAGAAATGCTACCAATGCCAAGTACATGTGTCAGGACCCAAATTCCCAACCCTCGGGATCGTGATGGCGCCAAAAACTACACTTGATAGGCAAGCCAATGTTAGAATTTACTTAGTTGATTTCCATTAAAATACATTCGACCATAACAACACGATTCAAAATAAACTAAGCTTTATTACTGCCATTGCATAATTCCACAAATAAAATAATAAATGAATAACCAGACCGGGCCTCTAACCAAATAACTAATCATAAGACTATCCCAAGGTCTGGTGTCACAATTCACGAACTACTAAGAATGCTACAAATAATGGGCTGAAGAAATTATATATCTATTTTGAAAGACATAAAACAATGTCCGAAAATAAGTGAAGACCCCAGGAATCTACGGACACTAGCAGATCTACCTCGTGTCTCCGAGCAATGACATTAGCTACTAAAATCTCCTAACTCTGACCAGTACCTGGAACTGCACAAAAGAGTGCAGAGTGTAGTATCAGTAACACCGACTCCATGTACTGAGTAAGTGCCGAGCCTAACCTCGACGAAGTAGTGACGAGGCTAAGGCGGGGTAGTTATAACTCAACCTATAACAGTACATATAATAAAGCAAGAAAACAATTCTACACAAACAAGAAAGATAAACTGCAACAATAAGTACAATAACTCAGTCGCCTATTCCAGGCCTCAGCTGTAACCAAAATCTCACATAGATTTCCAACACTTCCAAAGTTATGACTTTCAGAATAGAAGTAAGTACGAAATACGAAAAATAATAGAGAAAAACTGTAAGTTTTCAAATCTGTAAATTTCAAATCCTTGAGTATAAAACTAAAACCAGTAAAACATTTTCGAAATCCAGTAAAACATAAGTGTCCACCCTTATCAATTACTTGTTGCGGCGTGCAACCCGATCCCACCTGTCCACCCTTATCACTATCATTTAGTTTCATTGTCCACCCTTATCACTATCATTTATTTCCCCTGTCCACCCTTATCACTATTATTTATTTCACATTTCCACCCTTATCACTATCATTTATTTCCACCCTTATCATTATCATTTAATTCCCCTGTCCACCTTTATCACTATCATATTGTCCACCCTTATCACTATCAATTGTCCACCCTTATCACTATCAATTTATTCATGTTTCGAAACTTTCACAATTCAGGCCCAGCCTTTCACAAAACTTTTATCTCGCCAATTGTAAACAAAAAAATAGTATAGCTCGTAAGCTTTAATCAATATCATTTCACAATGAAACCAACCAGAATGTATGTAAACACCGTAACGCTGTCAACCCAGCTCAGTCATTATGTACCATGACAGAATCAAGAGAACAACCAACACTTTTAACACACTTACAACAACAATTGGCAATAATCTAATGAAACCAAATAGCCATGTAAACCTCAACAATCATAAAACAGTTAAACCGAGAAGCAAGTAAATGGGAAACAGAAAAGGGATCATGTTAAACAACCATTTAGTAGTGCATAGGTACTCGTCACCTTACCTATACACCACATACAAGCAATTTCACATAACAATCAAGCTGGGGATTCCTATTCCCTCAAGTCAAGGTTAATCCTAGCACTTACATCTAACAAGCACTTCACTGCTCTAGCACTGCCTTTCCTTTAGAATTTGCTTCTAACCCACTCGAATCTAATCACAATTTATTTAATGTTATCAATATTAGACTAATGGAATAAATTTTATTGAAAAATAATGGTTTTCCTAAGTTTTCCTATTCAAATTCAAAAATCGACCCTGGACCCGCTTGGTCTAAACTCGAGGTTCGGACCAAAACCCGTTTACCCAATCTTCCCCGAGCCCGAATATGCAATTGGTATTGGAATCCGACCTCAATTCGAGGTCCAATTCCCCAAATTTTAAAATTCCTAAGTTCTACCCAAAAATCCCAATTGTTACCATGAAAACTCTAGATTCTAAGTTGAAATCTTGTTAAAAGTTGTTAAGGAATGAAAGGAATTAGTTAAAGATCACTTACCAATGATTGGAGAAGTTTGGGTCTTTGAAAAATCACCTATGGAGGTTTAGGGTTTGAGAGAATTGAAAAATGGGTGAAAATCCCGTCAAAAATCTCATTTAATAGGCTGCAGATGTCGCATTTGCGACTCGGAGTTCGCATTTGCGATATCTGGCACCAGCAGTTTTTCTCCGACACTAAAATGGGCATAACTTCCTCATACGATGTCCAAATTCGATGATTCTTTTTCCTATGGCTCCGAAGTTATGATACAGATCTAATGGTTTAATAAAAAATAAATTTGGAGCTCATTTGATTAGTGTGGTGTCATTTTATTCTTGAAGAAATGACGATGAAGCATAAAAAACAAGCGCAACATAGCCTAAACCTATCCAAAACTCACCCAAGCCCTCGGGGCTCCAAACCAAACATGCACGCAAGTCTAAAAATATCATACGGACTTGAGCGTGCGATCAAATCATCAATCATATCATCAAAGCTATGAATTTAATCTCAGAACTCATGATTTTCTCAAGAACACTTAAATTTTCTAACTTTTCAACCGGATGTCCGAATTACATCAAATCAACTCCGATTCTCATGAAACTTCACAGATAGGACTTAAATAATATAACGAACTTGTTCAAGATACGGAACTAAAATATGGGCCCGATATCATAAATTTCACATATTATTTCATTTCTATATTTCTTGAATTAACCAGCAGAACAATTTTCTTCAAAAATTATTTTCTAAGGCTAGGGACTTGGGAATTAAATTCCGGGCATACGCCCAAGTCCCATATTTTTTTACGGACCTCCCGGAATTGTCTAAACACAGATCCGGGTCCGTTTACTCAAAATGTCGACCAAAGTCAACTAAAACCAAATTTTAACTCTAGAAATTTCTAGTTCTCGTATTTTTCACATAAAAGCTTTCCGGATTCACGCCCGGACTGTGCACGCAAATTAAGATAATTAAAATTAGTCTTTTGAAGACCTAGGATCCTGGAATGGATCTTAATTAATAAGATGACTCTTTGGGTCATCACAATCTCCCCCTCTTAAACAAACGTTCGTCCTTGAACGGACATAGAAAAATACTTGGTTTGGTAATTAATTTTGGAGTTAACTAATCCTTCTATTTGTATCGGACTTCCAAGTAGTTATCACAATGGCTGATCTCTCTACTGCACCCACATTGATGAAAAATTCCTTTATTTTTTGGGAAACAATAATGAAGAGGGAATGCTATTCACCCGTTGGAGAATATTGGATAATCGCTTAGAAATCATAGATAGAGGATCATTATATCCATCATTTAAAAATGTGAAAGAAGGTCATGAAGAGTCTCCTCCGAGGGAAATGTAAATTATACGTGGGAAAATTCAAGAATTGAACATTCGCCATCCGGCTCCACGAGTATTTGTGATACCAAGAAAATGAGGACTTAGAGTCAGCCGGTGTAATTAAAAAAAATATGGTTGTACTTGATTCTAGTCCGAGAAAAAATAAAGGATACCAAAATTTAGGGAAGAATTGAATCTCGAAGGTTTGACAGTAATTGTTCATGCATTAAAGAATTCGAGGCACTATCACTATGGTGTGCCGGGTGAGGTTTTCACAGACCCTTGCAGTCTTCGGTACTTATTCAAGCAAAAGAATCTCAATCAGGGACCGATGAAATGGTTGGAGTTATTGAAGGATTATGATTTCACATTCCAAGCATTTCTCAACATCGAACCTGTGTGGTGATATGGAAATTGAATTACACAATTCAAAAGAGATTACGAGGAGGAGGAACAAAAGTCACACCATTTACAATTTGAAAGGAATATTAAAGAAAATAACATTCCTCCCATGAAACCGAGAAGTGCATAGTGAAGAAGTTAGAATTCGGCTTGATCATCAACCTATCATTCTCACCGTTCGTGGTTATAAGCTTGATTCCAAATTAGGTGGCCAATTTTCTATTTCTCAAGTGACGAGACAATTGGAAAAATCAATTTATGTCGTGCCATGTCGTTAAATGTGGTGCTTGGTGGTAGCGACCCATTATTTCTCAAATTATTAGTGGTTCTAACCATTAGCATTGTTTAGTGTAAGTACTATTTTATCATTATTTCCTTATATTTTTTTTATTATTATTATTATAAATATTTTATTATAAATGTTATTTTATTCTTATTTTATCTTATTTTAAAGAAAATATTTTTTTTAAATTGTAGTTCGCATTTGCGAACTGTGCAGGTTCGCACTTGCGAAATGGGTATCACAAATGCGACACCTGAGGCTTAAAAGGGGGTTCTGACAGTTCATTTGTAGAAAACTGAAAAATTTAGTTTGGGACTCGGGGAACAAGAAGATTTAGTTCTTCCCAACCTTCCAACTCTCAATTCCTCACTTCTAGGTGCAATAATCAGGTAAACTTGCTAAATCCTTGCATTTTCTTCTTCCTCTTCTTCTTCTCTTTTCAATTATTTTTCCCATAACCTAGGGCTTGAAGTGTGTTCTTGTTTTTCTTTGTACAAACACTAGAAAACTCAAATTTCATGTTGTCATTTTCTGGTTGAGGTTGGTTGAGAGTGTTAGTCCAACAATGTGTTAGGAATTTGGGAGAAATCTGAGTGCCCTTGATTGTAAGAATTAGGGGCAAAATTTTGTGCCTAACTTTCGAAGTTTCTTTGCATTTCGTAGTTGTATGTGATGTTTATTGCATGATTTAGTGTCTAGAGAATGTTTGGGGTATTGTGGGGGTGGTTAGAAGTGATTTCATGGAAGAAATTTCAAAGGTTAGGGACTGTTCTAGGGCTGGGGACGACGGGTTCGCATTTGCGAAGGGGAGTTCGCATTTGCAAACTCTGACTGTGCTGACAGACTTCTCGCAATTGCGATAGATGAGGACTTTGCATTTGCGAAGGACAATGTCGCAATTGCGACATCCGAGGGCAACTGTTAACTTCACATTTGCGAAGAAATATGTCGCAAATACGACATCAGAGAGCGAATATCTGCACATTTTGAAATTTTTGAAATTTATTTTAAGTATGGTTTCAACTGTCCAACCACGCTTTTGATATCCAAGATTCATTTTGCAACATATTTCATGGCTATACTCCGTTTTCATTTCAATGATTTGTTTTGCTGGCCCACATATTGAGAATGAGTTCCGACTCCACTAAATCCTTGCCTGGAAGTCCCATGGAACTTGAGGACAACTACGACCAACACATATTCTTATCACAAAGGTGCCAGGAATGGTATTACAATGAGCTAATCACAAAGAAACTGCTCCCGGAGAGTGGAATTGAGATGGATAAAGTTGAGCAACGTCTGCCTGATTTCAATCGGAATCTTGTTGCTATGGGATGGATTTGTTTTGCCCCTCCGCCTTGCAGGGAAAATGAGCACCGGGTGAGGGAGTTCTATGAGAATCTCCCTGCCATAAACATGAAAAAGCCAAAGATGAGGATTCAAGGAAAGATGGTACATTTCGGGGCAGAAGCTGTGAACAACATCTACCACCTCCCTGACCACGACATGGATCCTTTCCGAGAGAAGGACAAGATTCTAGGGAATTGGTTGGCTTCCAATCTATGCCCGGGTGTGGATGTTCCTTGGGCATTGGATAAGAAATCAATCACCTCCCAAGAGTTCACCGCTGAAGCCAAGATATAACTAGCTATTGTGTGCAGCCGTGTCTCTCCAACGTCCAACATCTGGAATGTTCCCATGCTGAGAGCGCTGATGGTAGCTTGTATCCTTGACGGCATTCCACTAAATGTTGGCGACATCGTCGTTAGTGAGTTAAAGGAGTACCTTCGCTTGGGTGGTACGTAACTTATATTCCCATCTCTTATTACCGAATTGTTCCAGGTGGCTGGGGTGGAGGAGGATCTAAGGGAAAACTGGGTAGAGCCGGGTAATACTATCCACCTCTTGAAGAAGAGAGGAGAGGGTGGAGTTGTCAAAAGCAAGAAGAGAAAAGTGGGATTGCCTCCTCAGGCTGAGCAGGTTAGTCAGCCTTCTCCCTCCACTGGTGGCCCATTTGCTGTGCTTTCTGAGGAGATGAGGCAGGTTCGCGAGCTGGTACCTCGACTTCCACAGGGACTGGGGGAAACATCTGAGGGACCCTCTGTATATGTTTCACAGAAAGACTTCAAGAAATACCTTGAGGATCAGAATAAAGATGGGGATCATTTTAAGTAGCTGGAGAAGGCGTACGTAGATTTGGCCACGTCACATGGTGGCTTGAGTACTTCTCATGCCAAGCTGGCAGGTGCACACGCCCGGATGAAGAAGATGGAGAAGAAGAGAGACAAGTTCGTCATTCGAATGTGGAAGGGTGTGAAGGGGCTGTTTAAGATGTTGAAGCCTCAGGAGCCATTGCCCTCGAGTGAGCCGGAGGAAGAGGGTGATGTTCCAGTTCCCTGGTCCGAGGAGGAGAGAGAGGAGAGGGTGACATATTCTGACAGCGAGGGGGGTACATGATGCAGTATTTAGAGGGCACCGTTCATCATTTTCATTTTACTTGTTAGATTTCAGGTTGAGGTGGCCTCTTTGAATAACTGTGATTTGGGATGTAAATATTTCTTTACTTTCTTGTAGATTGGTGATGGGATTTGGTTCTTGTGTTCCGGTGACAACTTAGTTTGCGTTTTATCTTTTTGGTGAATTGGTATCCTGTTTGTCATGTTATTTAGTATATTTCTATTATGTGACACTGCCTGGTTCTCGTGTGGATGTTTATGTTGAAATTAAGCAGGGTATGTTTTATTTTGAGCGGCGATATCCTTGATAACCAGTTGATCTTTTTTCTTTGTTTATCTCTCATTGATGATAGATAGCTCCGTGGTTTTCTTTCAGAGAATTGGTCTTGTAACGTGGGTATAATTATGTGAATTTAGAAGGAATGGAAGGTTTACATTGAGGTTGTGCCCATAGGCTGACTTGGTGGCTTGTTTGGTTCCAACATGATTTATTTCCGTACTGACTTGTGGTTTGTTTTGAAAGAAAAGAAATGGTTGAAGCATGGACTATTATCACACAATATCCCGTATGAATTCTTGCTCTTATATTCACAAAATACTTTCTTAGGTTATATCGGATTCCCTTTTGAGATTCACTAATTCCAATTGAGTTTTCACGTGCTATGAGTGGGGTATTTATTTGAAGTTTTCTTGCATCATCTGTGGTTTAGGACTGGTGTTGCAGGAGAACCTGATATGTCGGTTCGCGAAAGAAAAGCACGTATTCCCGCCATTTACGAGAAATTAGAAGAGTTCTATCAGTATTGGAGATAATAAGAACCACACGATAGAGTAGAAGAGAATAAAAATAGAGTTTGTTCCTAACTTGATAGCCTCTGAGAGATAAATATAGACGTCTCCGTACTGATCCTTCAGACTCTATTAAGCTTGTTCGTGAATTGTGAGACCTAAGCAACCTAGAGCTCTCATACCAACTTGTCATGACCCAAATTCCCAACCCTCGAGATCGTGATGGCGCCTAACACTACACTTGCTAGGCAAGCCAATGTTAGAATTTACTTAGTTGATTTCCATTAAAATCCATTAGACCATAAAAAAACATTTCAAAATAAACTAAGCTTTATTACTGCCATTGTATAATTCCACAAATAAAATAATAAATTAATAACCAAACTGGGCCTCTAACCAAATAACTAATCATAAGACTATCCCAGGGTCTGGTGTCACAATTCACGAACTACTAAGAATGCTACAAATAATGGACTGAAGAAATTATATATCTGTTTTGAAAGAAGTAAAACAGTGTCCGAAAATAAGTGAAGACCCTAGTAATCTGCGGACGCTAGCAGATCTACCTCGTGTATCTGAGCAATGACATCAACTACTAAAATCTCCTAACTTTGACCAGTACCTGGAACTGCACAAAAGAGTGCAAAGTGTAGTATCTGTACAACCTCCATGTACGGAGTAAGTGCCGAGCCTAACCTCGACGAAGTAGTGACGAGGCTAAGGAGGGGAAGTTATAACTAAACCTGTAACAATACATATAATAAAGCAAGAAAAAATTTCTACACAAACAAGAAAGATAAACTGCAACAATAAGTACAATAACTCAGTCGCCTATTCTAGGCCTCAACTGTAACCAAAGTCTCACATAGATTTCTAACACTTCCAAAGTTATGACTTTCGGAATAGAAGTAAGTACGAAATACGAAAAATAATAGAGTAAAACAGTAAGTTTTCAAATATGTAAGTTTCAAATCCTTGAGTTTAAAAAAAACTATTAAAACATATTTGAAATCCAGTAAAACATAAGTGTCCACCCTTATCAATTACTTGTTGCGGCGTGCAACCCGATCCCACCTGTCCACCCTTATCACTATCATTTATTTTCCCTGTCCACCCTTATCACTATCATTTATTTCCCCTGTCCACCCTTATCACTATCATTTATTTCACATGTCCACCCTTATCACTATCATTTATTTCCACCCTTATCACTATCATTTAATTCCCCTGTCCACCCTTATCACTATCATATTGTCTACCCTTATCATTATCATCTGTCCACCCTTATCACTATCAATTTATTCATGTTTTGAAACTTTCACAATTCAGGCCAAGCCTTTCACCACACTTTTATCTCAACAATTGTAAACAAAAAAATAGTATAGCTCGTAAGCTTTAACCAATATCATTTCACAATGAAACCAACCAGTATATATGTAAATGCCGTAACGCTGTCAACCCAGCTCAGTCATTATGTACCATGACAGAATCAAATGAACATCCAACACTTTTAACACACTTGCAACAACAATTGGTAATAATCTAATGAAACCAAATAGCCATGTAAACCTCAACAATCATAAAACAGTTAAACCGGAAAGCAAGTAAATGGGAAACGGAAAAGGGATCATGTTAAACAACCATTTAGTAGTTCATAGGTACTCGTCACCTCACCTATACACCACACACAATAAATTTCACATAACAATCAAGTTGTGGATTCCTATCCCCTCAAGTCAAGGTTAAACCAAGCACTTACCTCGATCTAACAAGCACTTCACTGCCTTTCCTTTAGAATTTGCTTCTAACCCGCTCGAATATAATCATAATTTGTTTGATGTTATCAATCATAGCCTAAAGGAATCAACTTTATTGAAAAACAATGTAAAGACCTGTAAAATTTCATGTCTAAAATAATGCCCGAATAGGTCCCTGTGTTGTTATAACTGTAGAAATTCTTAAAAACGGACCTTTTTGAAGTAAAATGTACCCCGAGACTTAAAACATTAAATTTTCCAGAATTGCGCTGTTATGCGACGCACTATGCGATTGCATAATAGGTATGCAAACCGCATAGTGGTCGCATACATGGGCAGCCTTCTGTCTAATTCGAGGACAACTATGCAGCCCAAGATGCGATCGCGTTTTGGGAATGCGGACCGCATTGCTGTCGCATTCTTGCACATCCATTTTTGCGAAGAAGGTTATGCGACGCACTATGCGATTGCATAACAGGTATGCAGACCGCATTGTGGTCGCATACCTGGGCAGTCCGGGTTCCATTTTTGGCCCATTTGAGGGCCATTTATGCGACAGGAATGCGGACCGCATAGCAGGAATGCGATCGCATTCCCGACCACATTTCCTGCTTCGGGACTCTTTTAATTTATAATTTTTCACCCGACCCCCAGTTTAATAAACACCCCTCCCCTTCATTTTTAACATGCATCTGAACAAAAATAGAGAGAAGTGAGAGTGGGTTCTAGAGAGAGAAGCCCCATCTTCCCCAAATTGATTATTCAAATATCACTCAGGCCGGGAAATTAGCAAGTAATCTTCATCTTCTTCACTATAAGAGGTAAGTCCCTACCCCATCTCCTCTTTAATTCTCAGGTTTTGGTTAAAAATGGAACCCACATGAATTGGTTGTGAAAATAGAAGATAAGATTTGCATGCATGTGAATAATATTCCATAATCTAGTAAAGGGAAACAAGTTTGGGCAATTATTCACAAAAATGGGGTTAGTAATCTAAGGGGTCACATAGCGTTCGATAAAATGCCTAAATGAGTTCGAGTTATGTTCATGGTTCCTAATTCTAAGTGAAATATGTCACATTGTGGACTAGATTGACTGTGCTAGGCGGTTCGGTGAATCATGATAGATATTAAAGGGAATTTCGACTCGAGGTATGTATGGAAAACTTTAATCTTTGTAGAGTCACCTTGTTGGTGTCCGAGCACACGGTATGAATTTCTTGCTTGAGCATATATGAATTGATTGTCCGGATGTGTTGAGATGTAAGGTTTCATTCTCTGATTTTCTTAGTCGATTACCATGCTAATTGAGATTGTGAAGGGTGAATTCTCTGTGCTTATCCTATGACGTGTAAGGCTCGTTAAACGTTCGAAAATGTCAATATGGGTGTATGTGCTACTAAATGAAAGAATGTTAACGTACCCTAATGTGGGAATGTATCTAATTGCTAAAGGCCGTGTGTGGAAAATGATGAGAAAGGAATTGTGGATTGATTTAATTGAGTTAAATAATTATGGAAACACCATGTATGAATCACTGTTTGGTAAGGATCGTTGTGCCTTGATTTCACATAGCTGTTGGTTGATATGAGCTTATGTTCTTGATGATGAAAATCCATGTGATTTAATTGTTGGTTGCTGTTGCTATCAAATGCGATTGTACGGTGGGATCGGGTTGCACGCCGCAACACGAAGTAATAAGGGTGGAGAGGTAATAAGGGTGAAATGTGATTGTATGGTGGGATTAGGTTGCGCGCCGCAACACGAAGTAATAAGGGTGGAGAGGTAATAAGGGTGAAATGTGATTGTATGGTGGAATCGGGTTGCGTGCCGCAACATGAAGTAATAAGGGTGGAGAGGTAATAAAGGTGAAATGTGACTGTACGGTGGGATCAGGTTGCGTGCCGCAACACAAAGTAATAAGGGTGGAGAGGTAATAAGGGTGAAACGTGAACAGCTGAACAATTGAAATGAGTAACCGTGAAATCTTCATTTGTGATTTTCTGTATACTTGTGTGATACCTTTGTGGTTACCCTGACTGTCTTCCAATTGTGTACTATTTGATTTTACTTAGAATAAAATTTGTTCATACATGCTAGTACTATTCAATGGTACTTACGTCCCTTTTGCCGAGGGCGCTACATCTTTTATATGGATGTAGGTGGGTCCATAGCAGGTAGCTCAGCCCGCCGATAGTGGTGCCTCCTCCTCATCTCTTCAGCAGTTCTGGTGAGCCCCATTTCCTCTCGGGGTCGTGTGTGGACTATATCATTCTCTTTTGCTTGTGTTGTAAAAGGTATAACCGGGTCCTTATTGCCGACAGGTTTATGTAAAACTCCTAGTACTCTTAGAGGTTCCGTAGACACTGTGTGGGTTATATATGTATATGTATTTTTTGGGCGGTAGTTGTACTCACTCGAAATTGTGGATCGCATCGGAAATGTTATATGTAACTTGTATGTTTTGGATTATCAATTGTTGAAAGTTAAAAGAGGAAAATGAATTTATGTTGTAAATCGTACTTTGAATCTAGATTGGCTAATTCATATGGAATAATGTATATTATGAACACAGGGTAATGCGTTGGGTAGGAAAGGCCATCCAGGTCCGCTTGAATGGGTTCATCCGGTTAGGCGCCGGTCTCGTCCCTCGGTTTTGGGGCGTGACAAATAATGATTTTCCTAAGTTTTCCTATTCAAATTCAAAAATTGACCCCGGAACCGCTTGGTTTAAACTCGAGGTTCGGACCAAAACCCGTTTACCCAATCTTCCCCGAGCCTGGATATGCAATTGGTATTGGAATCCGACCTCAATTCGAGGTCCAATTCCCCAAATTTTGAAATTCCTAAGTTCTACCCAAAAATCCCAATTTTTCCATGAAAACTCTAGATTCTAAGTTGAAATCTTGTTAAAAGTTGTTAAGGAATGAAAGAAATTAGTTAAAGATCACTTACGAATGATTTGGAGAAGTTTGGGTCTTTGAAAAATCGCCTATGGAGTTTTACGGTTTGAGAGAATTGAAAAATGGGTGAAAATCCCGTCAAAAATCTCATTTAATAGGCTGAATATGTCGCATTTGCGACTTGGAGTTCGCATTTGCGACATCTGGCACCAACAGTTTTTCTCCGACACTAAAATGGGCATAACTTCCTCATACGATGTCCAAATTCGATGATTCTTTTTCCTATGGCTCCGAAATTATATACGGATCTAATGGTTTAATAAAAACTAAATTTGGAGCTCATTTGATTAGTGTGATGTAATGTTATGCTTGAAGAAACGACGATGAAGCATAAAAAACAAGCGCAACATAGCCTAAACCTATCCGAAACTCACCCAAGCCCTCGGGCTCCAAACCAAACATGCACGCAAGTCTAAAAATATCATACGGACTTGGTCGTGCGATCAAATAATCAATCATAGCATCAAATCTATGAATTTTATCTCAGAACTCATGATTTTCTCAAGAACACCTAAATTTTCTAACGTTTCAACCGGATATCCGAATTACATCAAATCAACTCCGATTCTCATGAAACTTCACAGATAGGACTTAAATAATATAACAAACTTGTTCCGGGCTACAAAACCAAAATACGGGCCTGATATCATAAATTTCACATACTATTTCATTTCTATATTTCTTGAATTAACCAGCAGAACAATTTTCTTCAAAAATTAGTTTCTAAGGCTAGGAACCTGGGAATTAAATTCCGGGCATACGCCCAAGTCCCATATTTTATTACGGACCTTTCGGGATCGTCGAAACACAGATACGGGTCTGTTTACTCAAAATGTCGACCAAAGTCAACTAAAACAAAATTTTAACTCTAGAAATTTCTAGTTCTCGTATTTTTCACATAAAAGCTTTCCGAATTTATGCCCGGACTGTGCACACAAATTGAGATAACTAAAATTATTCTTTTGAAGGCCTAGGAGCCTGGAATGGAGTCTTAATTAATAAGATGACCCTTTGGGTAATCATAACATGCAGTTATGATAAAAGTGCCGCCAAACGAGCTTAATGCAACAAGCTCACCTTGGCCCTTCGTCGCTTGGGGAATGGATGTCATTGGTCCAATCGATCTTACCACATTAAACATGCATCAGTTCATCTTGGTGGCTATCGACTACTTCACTAAATGGGTTGAAGTTGCATCTTATAAAGCTGTGACTAAGAAGGCTGTTGCAGATTTTGTCCGCGATCGAATTGTTTGCCGGTTCGGGGTTCCGAAATCTATCATCACTGATAATGCCGCCTATATTAACCGTGACCTGATGAAAGCCATGTGTGAGACTTTCAAAATCAAACACAAGAATTCCACATCATATAGACCCCAAATGAATGAAGTCGTGGAAGCTGCCAACAAAAACATCAAGAAGATATTGAGGAAAATGGTAGAAAATCACAAACAATGGAACGAGAAGCTACCATTCGCCTTATTAGGATACTGTACCACAGTCCGCACATCAACCAAGGCAACTCCCTATTTGTTGGTTTATGGTACTGAAGCGGTCATTCCCGCCGAAGTGGAAATTCCTTCCTTAAGGATCATACAAGAAGCCGAGCTTAGTGACGCAGAATGGATAATGAGCCTCTATGATCAACTAGCCCTCATAGACGGAAAAAAGATGAACGCGGTATGTCACAGTCAACTTTATCATAATAGAATGTCCAGATCTTTCAACAAAAGAGTCAAACCAAGACAGTTCACACCGGGGCAGCTGGTGTTGAAGAAGATCTTCCCGCATCAAGATGAAGCCAAAGGGAAATTCTCTCCCAATTGGAAAGGTCCTTACATGGTTCACAGAGTACTGACAGGAGGAGCACTCATACTCGTAGAAATGGACAGGGAAGTCTGGCTAAAACCAATCAACTCAGACGCAGTCAAAAGATATTTTGTGTAAAATCATCTTATACTTTCTATATGATGTAAATTGAACTACGCTCGACCTGATTCCCGTTTAAGAGGGGATATGTAGAAAACCCTGTGGGTTCGGTCACAACTCAATGAAATTTCCATTTTCCCCATAATCATAAACTGGGGCAGAATTTTGAGGAGGACCCTCAAAATTTCGAAGCAAGTTTAGCCAACCGCAGCGTAGGGAGCAGTCAGAAATGTTGTCTAGTTAACTAGGGCAGAATTTTGAGGACCACCCTCAAAATTCTACGGCAGAAGAAGTCGCGATGTCTCTGATCGTGTCACAATCACTGGTTCATCTAACCAATTTCTAAACTATATTTGACTATATCTCGAAAAATTATGCATGCATGTTTTTGAAAATAAACTTTGTTTTAGCAAATGCTACCCCAATAATTTGAATAGGATCTTCAGACAGAGCAGAGCAAATCAAGAAAGCACACGAAGGCATGAACCGACCCCCCTGAAACTCACGATTTTTCTTTGAATGCAGAAACATGGAAATACACACACCTTGAAATCACAGTCTTCATAACAACGAATATACCGAACTCATTTCCAGCTACGAAGTACTCTGCTATCACCTATTATCTCAATCTTGCATGAGACTAAGCTCCGTCTCAATCCCGCATGAGGCTAAGCCCTGCCTCCCTATTTGCATAAGGATAAGCACTGCCTTCACCTTGCATAAGTATAAGCACTGCCTTCTCTTTGCATGGGACTAAGCCCTGTCCCAAATCTTGCATAAGTCTAAGCATTGCCTTCACCTTGCATAAGGCTAAGCACTGCCTTCTCTTTTCATGGGACTAAGCCCTGTCCCGAATCTTGCATAAGGCTATGTATTGCCTTCACCTTGCATAAGGCTAAGAATTGCCTTCTCTTTGCATGGGACTAAGCCCTGTCCTGAACTTTACATGAGGCTAAGCCCTGCCTCCCAACTTGCATAAGGCTAAGAACTGCCTTCTCTTTGCATGAGACTAAGACTTGTCCCGAATCTTGCATAAGGCTAAGCATTGCCTTCACCTTGCATAAGGCTAAGCACTGCCTTATCTTTGCATGGGACTAAGCCATGTCCCGAATCTCGCATAAGGCTAAGCACTACCTTTTCTTTGCATGGGACTAAGATCTATCTCGAACTTTGCATGAGGCTAAGCCCTGCCTCCCAACTTTCATAAGGCTAAGAACTTCCTTCTATTTGCATGGGACTAAGCATTGCCTCGAATCTTGCATAAGGCTAAGCACTGCCTTCCCCCCGCATGGGACTAAGCCCTGTCCTGAATCCCGCACGAGACTAAGCATTGTCTCTCTTGAACTATTTTCTCCTCTCGGGCTAAGCTCTGCCCTCAATTTCATACAAGACTAAGCCTTGTCTTATTAGCATCATGTCTTTGCACCTCATGGGCTGAAATATCGCCGGCTTTTCCGAAGGCGTCATAGTCTGAAGGCACCATCCTCATAGCCGGAAGACACCATGCCATGGCATGAGGATATCTCAAACTTGCATATCATTATTCAAAGGCGTCATGGTTCGGAGGCACCATTTTTCATGGACCGAGAACATCATTTTATGGCATGCGAATCCCTTGCCGCTCAAGTCATGGCCCAGGAAGTCACGGTCTAAGGATGTCATCCTCAAGCGTCCAAGGACAATCCTCGTGATCTGAATGGAATTTGCATCCTGTTTAATTTTATGCAAAGATATATGCTTGTAGTACACCTTTTGATTTGCAGATAACCTGATGAGCAACCATTATACCAACACGAGCAATCCAGTTCCTTCACACCATTTCAACCCTGACCGCTCACCGTAACCATTTCACTTATTCAAAACCTTGTATTCGTCTTTGTGATAACTCCATCGGTATATTTCGCCGATGGATCTAGAACTACACACGACCCGATTCCTGTAAAACCCGGGATATGTAGGCAGCTTGGAAACCAGAGTGCGACCTATGTCTCTCAAATCACTTTGTTCGGTCAAAATTGGCCGTCATATCTTTACCCGATAACTCTTTCATCTTTCCCGGGTAAAGAGGGGCAGCTGTTGATACCCAATTTTTCCCTATATTATTTTCAAAAACACATATATAACTCCAAAACAATGCATGAGCATCAATTAATATCTTCCCATAATTTCTGCATTTTTAAAGGATTTTTAATTAATTTATCCCGATATTTTTAGTGTATAAATATTTACTAATTGTATCACAAATGATTTTATAATAATTTGATTGCTTAATTTTTTCATTTACATTCAACTAAGCTTTAATTATTTCTTGAATACCCATATTTACATTTCTTAGGTTATAATTACAATAACTTTGCAATAACAACCCATATGAGTATAATTACTTTATTTTACAAGAAATTGACCTTTGACATTTTTATAATACTAAGTAATTATTTTAAATTAATTTTTAGGCATCAATAGCATTTTATCATTTTATTAGCTATTTTTATAAATTATTTTATCAAATTAATTGGGTATTTAACAAATAGCCTCTTTTAATTTGATTTAATTTCGGACCTAGCCCAAACTACTACCCTAGTCCGATTAAATAACCTTGATCCATAACCCATAACCCAATTTCCTATGACCCGCCCCAATCCGGATGGAATCCTGGTCGTTGATCTCAAAAGATCAACGGTCCAAGATCTTTTTCCTTTTTGAATTAACCCCTAACACCCTAACCCTAATCATTTCTCCTAAATCGCCGCCCCTGATTCCCTTTCCCCCTCCATTCTCTCTCAAAATCTCCCTAACCCTAGCCCGCCGTCACCTGAACCCCTTCAATCCATGGGGTTTCCCTTCGATCTTAGTCCCCATCCGGCCTCCTATCTCTACTGGTTGTTCGACTTCTTTGTTGTTTGATGAAATCTCAAGGATTTTCGAACAGACTCGGTCTAAACCCTTCATTTTCTCGATGAACCTTCTTGTGTTCATGTCTATGTTTGTGAGTAATGTTATCTTCATGTTTTTGGCTTTAAATCTCTAGTTGCAAACCGGATCACCTGTCCTTTTTTTTAAAATCCCTAGTCACTTTCTATTCAAGTCTGTTCAGATCTCTATAGATCTGAGATGATATTGAGTTTATTTGATATTTCTCTTCAAAAAATCTTCTGTTTTTCATATTATTAACCGATTTTACTTTTTTCTCTAAAACTAGGGTTTCATCTTCTTACGTTTCTGCAAAAAATTTCTAAAAGAGTTTGAGTGTTTTAACTCCAGTTCTCTTTGTTTGCTCGACTGATTTTCATATCTATGTTCTAATCCCTAGGGTTTCTAATTATTTCAGTGATTTCTGATATTTGCCCGTTATTCTTTGGCTCTGTCAATTAAAAAGGATTAATTGATTTTATTTACATAACTAGGGTTCGAAATTATATTTTCTGTTGAAATTAATATTTCTCTGCGATTTTTACCTATTTTTCCTTATTTGTGACTCATAACTAGTACTACTTTCCTTAATTATGCTATCGTCCTGATTTATGGGTTTTGATTTATTCTGACCAACCTATAAATGGTCCCTAACTTATTTCTTACCTTTTTAAACTTCAATCTTGCATGTTAATTTATTCTCCCTAATTCGAGTGATATTTTCGGGATTATGTTGTATTAATTTATTGGGTTTATGCCCTAACTAACTGGTTAATTTATTTGCATACCTTATCGCCGAACTCTTCATTTTCTTTGCCTTATTTGTTTTACTCTGTTGAATGCTATATAAACCTCACAATTCTGATTTTTAAACACACGGAAAGACATAAAAAACACCTACACACACAAAAACTCTTACTCACACTCACAACTGTAGTTCTTTCTGTTACTTCTACTTGCTGCACTGTCTAGCCGGCTGAAATCCAAGGCTAAACTCTTGGATTCCACTTGCCTTCACCTTCCTGTTTGCTATCTCTTAACTGGTATGTCTCAATTTCTGTTTTCATGTTCTCTTCTATATGCTATGTAGTCAATTTATTATAGATTTCAATATGCTTCTTTTGTGATATCTGATTCCTAACAATATTTTTCATCAACCACTATGCCTTAGTTCTCACTATTTTATGTTGTTCCATGTGTTTTATAGTAATAGTCTTTTTCAGACTTCGATGCTCCTGTTTGCCATGTAGTTTCCTGTCTATCTCCTTCTCAACTAGCATGCCTCAATTCCTGTCCTGTTCTATGTGCTGATAATTTACCTTAGCATGTTCTTGATCAATTCATGATTTCGGTGTACTTCTTTCAAGACTAATGTGCTTTAAATTCCTGATACCCTTTCTGCATGGCTATCTAATTAGTCATTTTTAACTTCAGCATGTTTTTCTCTGCTAAATACATGTCTATATGATTCCATCTAGTAATAAGTTAATAAACTAAGTCAACTTCAGCAATGTGAAACTTTGTTCAATTACCTGGTCCCTGTTAAGAAATTACTTAGGGATTATGAACATGTTTGGTCAGTTCTGTCTATGATTCAAGTGCTCCCGTTTTTTGTTGTGATTGTTTAATCATTGGTATCTCTGTCTAAACTAGCTGCTGAAATATGGTCATGTTCTATTTGTAACCTTAAAACTTGTTTCTATTCACTTCTAAAATCCAAACTATTTTGCTAAAGCTATCCCCTACCCTTATATACTGCTTTCAAACTCTTACTCTTAGTTACCTAGGCTCTTGCCACCCCCAGTGTGAGCACTGTCTAGGATCCATGAGACTCCTCTGAACTCTGACACATTGGGGCTGGCCTTCCAAACTTGTTTACAAAACTGTTTTTCTTTGAAAGGTTCTGGTGTGAGCACTTCCTAGGGTCCTTGAGACCCTTGAGAACTTTGACATACTAGAAGCCCAGTTGTGTTATGGAATAAACTACTGGTGTACTCCAGACTTGCTTGAAGGCCTGGTTCCCAAGTTGACATTGGGCCTGCCAAGTAGTATAATGATTTTTCATTATGTAATTTGTTCATATTGGTCTGTAATAATGTAATAATATTTGTAAAACAAAACAGATAAAGGGTTATTAGTGAAAGAAGGGGAGGGATTTTATACAACTTTTATCAAATTCGGGTAGATATCATGCATGTAAGTTTTTGTGATTCCCTATGTGCATACACTTAGGAATCATTCCTATAGGACTTATCTCATTATTTGTAATCCTGAAATTTTCACACTTTGCATCCTAGAAATCCTGCTTCTAGGTCGTTTATCAATTCTGCATCAAGAACCATATTTTTAAAATCTCCATGTGTGCATTAGAGATCATGTCTCTAGGATCTTCTTTATTAAAATTTCTTGGCAACTGGTTAACGCCTTTACCCGCTTAGACATCATGCCTATAGGAAATACATAGATATCATGCTTATAGGAAATAAGTGTAAAAACAATTTCAACACTTAGATACCATGCCTATAGGAAATACATATAAAGTCAGTCTTAATACTTAGATATCATGCCTATAGGAAATAACACTTGTATTCCGTTTCAGCACTTAGAAATCATGCCTATAGGTACTCGCTGCCTCGTTTAATTAAACTGTTATATATTCTGTTTATGCTCATTTAGATATCCTGCCTATAGGATCCTAAATCATTAAAATTGCTTGTTTGAATAGCGTGCATTTGTTTGTCTATTTGTAGAGGTTAACATGAGCCCCCTTAATTGCTCCTTATGTGATAGTCCTACTTGACTTTTGTCTATCGCTTAGTTTTCCCCCTTTAAGCAACATAGGTGAGTCTAGAACCACCTTAAATAGAGGCCCTAAACACCTCCAGCGCCATAGGTAAGGGACGGGTAACACACGCTTAAGGTACGCATTAGAAGATATTAAAACGCTTAGGTAACAACTGAAAAGGTAGTAATTGGGTAGTAAAGGAGATGATGACCTGTGCGCTAATACTACGCGTAACACCTCAATTTGGGGAAGGTTACTGATTATTGCATAGAAATGATCCTATATGCTAAAAAACCTAGGACCCCTTTTATTCCTGTTGTAAAGAAATATATGTTTGTTTTAAATTGTTTTGCTTTCCTTTAAAAAGACAAATTCTCTTAATTAAGTTTGGTTGGTATCCACCGTTGTGGACCTTGAGAGGTGCCTAACACCTTCCCCTCCAGGTAATTTCGAGCCCTTACCCAATCTCTGGTGATGTAAACTAGTTTCACGAGTTATTTTCTTTAGGTTCCCTAACACAGCTTAATCCGTTAGGTGGCGACTCTTCAAATCCCATACCCCGTCCCAAAAGGAAGGAAATTGTCCCAAAAAGGTCGAAACCCGAATTCCGCGAGAAAAAAAAGGGCGCGACAACGTGTGATAAAAAAGGGAAACCTTCCAATTCCTCCCAAGTAGGATGAAAATGGTCAAGTCATCACATCCACTGATCCTCTGTATTTGGATGATTACACTGATGAACAAGCCGCTGTTATCACTGTGAATGCAAAAGCAAAAAATCTACTGTACAATGCTATCAATGGAGAAGAATTTGAATAGATATCCAGTTGTAAAACGGCAAAAGAAATGTAGGATAAACTAGAAGTCACCTACGAAGGAACCAACAAAGTGAAAGAAAGTAGAATAAACCTCTTGGTTCGGGACTATAAGTTATTTCAAATGAAGGATGGTGAATCTGTAGAAGAAACATTTTCCAGGTTCAACAAAATTCTTGGAGATCTCAAATCATTTGGAAGACCTATTAAGAGTGGCGAATATGTTAGAAAGATCCTCAGAAGCTTACCTACAATTTGGCAGCCAAAGGTCATTGCTTTGGAATGTCAAGATCTAGACAAGATTTCCTATGATGAGCTCAGAGGTGATTTGATCGCTTTTGAGAAATTCATCTAGACAGAAAAATTCAAGAGAAGAAGAAAACTCTTGCTTTCAAGGCAACTGTGGCTGAACCAGAAAATTAAGATGAAGAAGAAGGAGGAGAACAAGATGAAAACATTGCAATATTTTCTCAAGTCGTGACCAACATGATGAGAAGGAACAAAAACAATAGAAGAGGTAAGTCCATTTCATGAAAGGAAGGTTGAGTAATGAAGCTGATAATAATGATGGAAGATGTTACGAATGTTGAAAGTTCGATCATATCCAAGCTGACTGTCCAGAATTAAACAAGAAGCTTAGCAGAAACATGCAAAAGAAGAAAGCTTTTGGAACATGGAGTGATGAGGAAGAATCTGATCACGAGGAAATTTCTAACATATGCTTCATGGCTCTGTGACATTGAAGAATAAGGGGAACTCGGGCTAATGGCAGACAAACAATGATGAGGAAGACGACTCAAGAGAATCTCGTTCACCGTCGGATGAAGGAACTAGTGAGGTGCGTACTCCTTTATGCCCTAATTGTTATGAACTTCAAGAATTTGTTGATTTTGCTCTTGCAGACATAGAAAGAGTAGTAGATGAGCTTAGAAAAGTCAAGAGAGAGAAGAATAACTCGGCTTTGAAACTAGAAGTGTGCGAAATTGAACGTGATATACTTCAAGACGAAGTAGATGACTTAAGCTTCAATTGAATGGCTTGCAAAGGACCATAGTCGCAGTCCGGTCAAGTCAAATCAGGCTGCTCATCACAAAAAGAAAATTGCTTGTTCCTTTTGTGGTAAAAAAGGCCATAGCACTAACAATTACAGGAACAAAATTAGAGCTGAGAGTGGTTATGGTAACTCTAACAACTCGTCTTGCTCCTACTGTGGTAAAGGAGGGCATACCTCAAATCATTGCAAGTTCAAAGACAATAGGAGATGGGGTTGGATACCAAAATCTTCAAATCAAACTAACACTCAGCAGTCTAACCATTCAGGACCCAAGCAGGCTTGGGTACCTAAAAATAAGTAATCCTTTTTTGCAGGAATACCTCAAGAAGAATAGAAAAAGAAAATGGTATCTCGACAGCGCATGTTCCATACATATGACGGGACAAACAATTGTTCAAATGAGTCACCAAGCTAGATGGAGGAACAGTAACCTTTGGTGACAAATCCAAAGAAATGTTAAGTGTGTTGGAAAAGTTCCTTTAAGTTCAACATGTGATATAGATGAAGTCTATTTAGTTGATGAACTTGGCTACAATCTTCTTAGCATCAGTCAACTATGTGGCAATGATTATGAGGTTCGTTTTAAGAAACATGGCTGGTTTATAGAAGACGAATCAGGTAATATCATTCTATCAGGTAATAGAGACAAAAATGTCTATACTATCAAAAACGTAGAAAACTTTGGGGATCAAATTTGTCTTTCTTATATGATTGAAGATCCCTGGGTTTGGCATAGAAAACTTGGTCATGCAAGCATGGACACAATTCAAAAACTTTCAAAACATGATCTTGTTATTGGTCTCCCAAAACTAGATTTTTCAAAAGATCATATTTGTGATGCATGTCAACTAGGAAAACAAACTCGATCCTCTTTCAAAGTCAAAAAACATTATTTCTACTTCTAAACCTCTTCAATTGCTTCATATGGATTTATTTGGTCCTACTAGAACTGCTAATATAGGAGGTAAGAAATATACTTTTGTTATTGTAGATGATTTCTCTAGATTTACATGGGTTATGTTTCTTAGTCATAAAGATGATGCTCTAAATAATTTTGAAGTTTTCTGTAAGATGGTTCAACGAGAAAAGGGATACTACATATCCACCATCAGAAGTGATCATGGAGGAGAATTTGAAAGCATAGCCTTTGAAAATTTCTGCAATGATCAAGGAATCTCTCATAATTTCTCATCTCCAAGATCTCCATATTAAAATGGAGTAGTATAGCGTAAAAACAGAACCTTGCAGGATATGGCAAGAACCATGATCGTGGAAAACTCTCTACTTCATCATTTTTGGGCAGAAGCTGTGAGTACATCATTTACTATCATTAACAAATGTCTTATTCTACCAATTCTCAAAAAGACTCCCTATGAACTGTGGAATGGTAAGAAACCAAAGATTAGCTATTTCCACCCCTTCGAATGCAAATGCTTAATTCATAACAATGGAAAGGATAATCTGGGTAAGTTTGATCCAAAGAGTGATGAAGGTATATTTCTTGGTTATTCTCCCTATAGTAGAGCTTACAAAGTTTATAATAAGAGAACCTTATGCATTGAAGAATCTATTCATGTTGTTTTTGTTGATACTAACCCTCGCCCAAGGAATGAACATATTCCTAAAAATGAGGAAATCTCTTGCACTCCAAAGTTTGTTATTGTAGGTAAGGATAGCCAAAATGAGTCAGCTAATCTACAGACTCAACCAGTTGAAGCTCCTACAGAAAATCTTGACCTACCCCAACCAAATCAGTCAACTATCAAAGAAAAGATGTCTACAACAAATACTCCAAATGAATGGAAGAATGAACCAGGATATCCTCACAAGTTCATTATAGGAGATCCACATGAGGGAATAACTACTAGGAGAACTTAAAAGAACAAATCTCGTGTAGCTCTCATTTCTCATATTGAGCCCATGAAAGTTGATTAAGCTCTAAAGTATTCTCATTGGATTAGTGATGTGAAAGAAGAATTAGATCAGTTTGAGAGAAACAAAGTCTGGGAACTAGTTCCAAAGCCTCCAAATTCTTCTGTTGTTTGAACTCCGTGGGTTTACAAAAATAAATTGAATGAATCAGGTCAAGTTGTTCGGAATAAAGCAAGAATGGTGGCCCAAGGTTACTCTCAACAGGAAGAAATCGACTATGATGAAACCTTTGCACCCGTGGCCAGACTTGAATCCATCTGAATTCTACTTGTTTTCGCTGCTCACAAAGGATTCAAATTATTTCAAATGGATTTTAAAAGTGCGTTCCTAAATGGTTATACTTCTTAAGAAGTATACGTGAAACAACCTCCTGGCTTTGCAAATGCCACTTTTCCAAACCATGTATACAAGCTGACTAAAGCCATGTACGGTCTCAAACAAGCCCCTCGAGCATGGTATGAAAAGTTAAGTTCTTTTCTTCTAAATCAATGTTTCAAACGAGGTAATATCGATACAACTCTTTTTATTAAGCAATCCAATTTAGGTAATCTTAATACTCAAATTTATGTGGATGACATTATCTTTGGTAGCCCTAACTCTGTTCTATGTGAAGAATTTGCTCTTTCCATGAAAGGTGAATTTGAAATGAGTATGATGGGAGAACTGATCTTCTTCCCTGGACTTCAAATCAAGCAATCCCCTAAAAGGAGTTTCTTCACCCAAACCAAGTATACCAAGGAGCTTATAAAAAAATTAGGATGGAAAATGCTAAAGCTATTGGCACCCCAATGAGTCCAACTACCGTGCTAGATGAAGACAACAATGGAAAAATGGTTGATGAAACCATGTATAGAGGAACGATTGGATCCCTACTTTATCTAACTGCAAGTCGACCAGATATTAGGTTTAGTGTATGTAAATGTGCTAGATTTCAGTCGGCTCCTAAGGAATCCCATCTTACTGCTGTTAAACGTATTATTAGATATTTAATTGATACTCCTGAGTTAGGTCTATGGTATGATCACTCTAACAATTTCTCTTTGAGAGGCTTTTCAGATACTGATTTTGCAGGAGACAAGATTGATAGGAAAAGTACTAGTGGGACATGTCAATTGCTAGGAAATGCTTTAGTATCTTGGCATAGCAAGATACAAAATTGTGTTTCACTATCAACGACTGAGGCAGAATACCTAGCTGTTGGAAGCTGCGGTACACAAGTCCTATGGATTATGCACCAACTTCTTGACTATGATTTACCTCTTACTTCTACTCCTATTTTTTGCGACAACACTAGTGCTATCTGCTTATCTAAAAATTTTGTGCATCACTCTAGAGCAAAGCATATAGAAATTAAACATCATTTTATCCGTGATCATGTAGCAAAGTGTGATATTACTTTGGAGTTTATTAGTACTGATTCTCAACTTGCTGATATTTTTACTAAAACTCTTTTGGAAGAAAGATTTGGATTGTGCCAAATTTGTAAATCAAATATTTTCTTAAGTGTTTAAATTATTTTACACGCTTTCAGAATACTTTACTTCCTTAATTACCTGTGTTCTAATTACTTTTTCTGTGGAAAGTGCAATTATTACTAGTACCGCCGATCAGTCACTTCTGAACCATCACTTCCATCTGAACTTAACCCTTCCAATAACTAAGAAGCCTCTTCGCTCCTCTCAAACTCCTCAAGAAAAACCCTCCATCTCCAATACTCCTCTCATTCCCTACCAAACAACTCCTCTCACTATGGCCAAAAGAAATCCCCCCTCTACAACCAGAAGCAGTCGAAGGTTTCAAAAACCTCTCAATACTAAAGAGACTGTGGATGTGGAGTCATCTATTGAATCGAATTTTCTCAAACCACACACTGAAGTGATTCATTTGAAAATCACACTATCAGCCAGAAAAGGGCCGGCAAGATACCCATGGAGCAAACCCCCCAAAAGGATGCATGCAAGAATGGCAAGGTGGAACGCTTGGAATTTGGTCCTGAGGACAAGTTAATCTTCTATGGCCCTAGAGAAAAGGCAAGGTTTGAGTCCTACAAGTCAAAATCCATGGCTTATGGACGCTATGTAAGTCTTTCTCTTATGCAAAGACTTCATTGTGATGTGACTACAATTTTTTATTTTCAGCTTCTTTCCCTTTTATTTGACACTCTTGGAAATTCTGTGTATGAAGAACCTGTGAGAATGTTTTATGCGAATTTGTTTGTGAATGATAAAGATGATTTGGAATCTGTGGTTTTAGGGACTAGAATTTTGTTGGACTCCAACCAATTTGAAAAGATTGTTTCCGCCAAATTTTGTGGGTATGATGTGTTTGTCCAAACTTCTTGGCCCAAAGACTTTGAAGTGTCCCTTGATGAAGCAAAAACTTTTCTTTCTGATAACCCCCCTGACATTGGCCCCAAAAATCTTAAGTTTGAACACCGTGTCTTGTCCCATGTGATTTCCACCACTCTCCTTCCCAGGTCTGGGTCCCTCAGTTCTTTATCCACTAGAGATATCTTTGTCCTCTACTGTCTGGTTAATAATAAACGTCTTGATTGGTTTGTGTGGATTCGTCAATATATGCTTGAGAGTATAAGGGATATTTCCTTTTCTGCTGCATGTCTGTCATATGGTCTCCTTATCTCTCATATTCAAGAAGTTATGAAAGTAGACTTGGCACCCTTTTCACCCAAGCACATCTCCAGTACTTATGATAAGACTGCTTTCTCTATGATGGAGTACACTCTCGGTGATGATGGATGGGTTAAGCGAGACAAGGTTGAAAGTTCTCCATCTCCAGTCGACTACCTCTTAGAACCTTCAACAAATTCAACATTACCTTGATGGAGTCAAGTTGCTGCTTGTGAAGATGAAGGAACAGGTAGATAAGATCAGGGATGTCACTAAAGATACATGTACAGATGTGGCCAAGCTTCGGATAGACATATGAGCTACAAGGAGACAAGGAACCAGGGCTTTCAATTCCCTGAGTGAGAAGATGGACAAGCTCGTTAAGGATGTTGAGAATTCCTATGACTCCCTCTACACCAAAGTGATCAATACCCTCAAATACTTTCTGGGACGAAGTTAATACCTCTGGTTGTGCTGTTAAGACAAATAATATTTTGCTTATTTTTGTTGGTGGTTGTTTTTAGACAATATTTTGGTCTATACTACCTAAGCCTCTGTTGAAGGCTCTAATATTGTAACCCCCTTATTAGTATGTACATTATATTCTATATTGCTTTGTGTGCTTCTCTTTCCTTTTTTATTGATGTCAAAAGGGGAGAAAATATGAGTAAAAAGCTCAGGGGGAGCAACTCGGAACAACATAATATCAGGGGAAGCAACAACTCACGGGGAGAAACTCCTTAAAAGGGCTCCTCAAAAGGGAAGTTTTTTTAAATCACTTTGCTTACTCCTTCTTGATTGTCATCATAAAAAAGGGGGAGATTTGAAACGACCCGACCGATCGTTTTGCGTTATCAGACCCCGTTCCCCTAAATGAAACTTCCCATAACAGCTTATCGTGATTTATGACTCGCGGGGACGGGTGGTTCGGGATTCGGAAATGTTTAGAGCTGTATAGGAACACTTAGTTCCTTAAGGTTGGCCTTTTTGGCCAAGTTTGACTTCGGTCAACATTTTGAGCAAACGACCTCGGAATCGAGTTTCGATAGTTTTGGTAGCTTCGTATGATGATTTCGGACTTGGGCGTATGTTCAGAATGGGTTTTGGATGACCCGGGGGCATTTTGGAGCCCAATAACGAAATAAGAGTTTTCTTAAGTTCATAATTTGGTTTGGAACGTGTTTTTGCGTTATCAAAGTCCGAACAAAATTTTGAGACCGGGAATAGTTTCGTTATGTCATTTATGACTTGCTTGAAAAATTTGGTGTCATTCTGAGTAGTATAGGTTGGTTCGGCGCATTGATATCGAATTCAAGAACTTGAAGTTCTTAAGTTTTTATTCTAGGGGTTTTGAGGGGTGATTCTCAGTTTTAGCGTTATTTTGAGTGTTCCGAAGGCTCGAGTGAGTCCGTATTATGATTTGGTACTTGTTAGTATGTTTTCACGAGGGCTCGAGTGGGCCCAGGTGCCTCTCGGGCACCAAACGAAGCCAAAAACCAGCTGCAATAGTTGCTGGTGCACCTGATCTGGTGTGACCGCAGGTGCGGTTGCCCAAACGCAGGTGCGGGACTCCTCCTGCGGTCTCAGCCTCGCAGGTGCGATCCCAGGTGGGCTGCCTAGTTCTAGCAGGTGCGGACTTTTGCACGTACGTGCGAGCCCAGGACCTTGTCCCATTTTCCGCAGGTGCGAGCTATTGCTCGCAGGTGCTGTCCTTGAGCCGCAGGTGCGGAACCACTGTTAGGCAGGGTGTTTCTTTAAAACATGGGATTTTGTTCCTTTTCTCCATTTTCTTTCCACCATTGTCGATCTAGGAAGCTTGGAAAAGGGCCAATTCACCTAGCTACTGAAGAGGTAAGTAAATTCTACCCTAGTATTAGTTTAATACATGAATTACTAGTTAAATTAACTACTTAATTAGTGAAAATCAAGGAATTGGGTAGTAACCTAGGGCTTTCGAGAAATTTGAGAATTTACCCGTGAATGGGCTATGAAATCAAGTAAATATCATATAATAACGATCCTTAGGTTATGGGTGAGTGTTCCTTCGAGAATTTTCGGAATCCGAGCGTGCGGGCCCGGGGGTGAATTTTGGGATTTCTTCAAGAATGATGAACTGACAAAATAGATAGGATAATTCCATGCTTTGAGTATAATTTGATATATTTACGTAACGTTTGATTAGTTTTGAGTCCTTGGGACGGATTCGGAGTTTCGGGCGCATTCTTGACCCGGGGAGTGGATTCGACGCGAGGTGAGTCTCCTTTTTAACCTTGTAAGAGGGAATTGTTCCCATAGGTGATTTAAATGCTATGTGTAATGTTTGTGGGGGCTACGTACGTACCAAGTGATGAGAGTCCGTACGTAATGGCTATTATTGCTATGTCCGGGTAGTTAGGCCTACATCATGACTTGCATTCTTCCTTGTAATGAATTATATGTGATGAAACTCATGTTATATGTAGTATTGTTTCCCTGAGGTTTATGGATCTGGATAGTTGGGAGGAATTGTTTACGTAAAGTAAATTGTTAAGGATTATTGTGTGTGCATGTGACCACTTCGCAATTTACATTCTGCGAGCGGAGTGTGATTTCCCCTACTCTCATGGGAGCGGGCCGTACGCCATGACAGATTGAAAGATGCACTTATGGTTCGGGTCGTTCGACCCTCGGCAATGCATAGGTATGATTAATTATGGCAAGGATGCACTTATGGTTCGGGTCGTTCGACCCTCGACAGTGCATAGGTATGATTAATTATGGAAATGATGCACTTATGGTTCGGGTCGTTCGACCCTCGGCAGTGCACATAGATGATTATTTTATGGATCAAGCCTGTTGTCCTTATCCCATATGCGTTTGATAAATTGTTATTAATTTCATGGATATTGATTTGACAGATTATTTGGGGAAGAATGAAGGAGTAATTGTTTATTTACGTCCAGTACTTACTCGGATCTCAGTGTCTTATATTTGCTGCTTTACTGCCTTTACATGCCTACTGCTTTCATCATATCCTGTCATATTATATTATTGGACCTTAGTGAGTGTCAAGCCGACCTCTCGTCACTACTTCTTCGAGATAAGACGGGATACTCACTAGGTACATATTTGTTTATGTACTCATGCTACGTTTATGTACTTAATTGTACAGGTTCTAAGGCTGGTGCTTCTGGTTATCAGACCGGGGCTAGATTTTGATTATAGCTGGACCTGACTTCACGGTGAGATTCTTATCCTGACGATCCTTGGCAGCATCATGGAGTTTTCTTTTGTTATTTCCCGTCTATTTCTTTCAGACAGTGGGACTGTATAGTATATCTTTTGTATATTCTAATAGTATGCCCGTAGGACTTGTGACACTAGTTCCTGGCACACACGTGGTAGCTATTATGGGTTATGATCTGTATATATATTGGCTCATGCCTCCTTATCAATGTTTTGGCTAAAACTGGTTAAATATCCTTCTTGATTTATGTTTCGGACTTTAAAACATTGGTATACGTTGAAATGTTTTACTCAAATGAGAAAGAACCCATAGTAAATTGAGTGTTGGCTTGCCTGACCCCGTTGTTGGGCGCCATCACGACCTGAGTAGGATTTTGGATCGTGACAAAATGGTATCAGAGCTGTAGGTTCACGTAAGTCTCACGAGTCACGGGGCAGACCCAGTAGAGTCTTGCAGATCGGTACGGAGATGTCTGTACTTAAATTCAGGAGGCTATAAGGTGTTATGAAACCTCTCTTTATTCATATTCTATCGTGTAGTCGATGGTTTGCAAAAAAAAAAAAACTCGTTCTTCTATTCTCTCACAGATGGTGAGGACGCGCGCATCCGATGTTCCAGACCCGGGAGATGCCGCTGCCCTGTCGTCCGAGGCCGTGGCAGAGGTTGGGGGAGGGCACCGGCCCGAGGTAGAGGACTAGGGCGTCCCAGGTCTATTCCAGTTGCACCACCACCAGATGATCCTATCATAGAGGAGTAGGACAAGGTTCACCCAGCAAATCCTGCTCCAGTGGACTTCATGACGGCGCCAGGCTTCTAAGAGGTCATGGGCCGTATGATGCAGTTTATGGACACTATGTCTCAGGCTGGTTTATTTCCAGTGGATCCTGCCATTTCTCAGGTGGGAGGGGGAGTCCAGACCCCTACTGCCCAGGCTGCAGGTCAGACAACATCATAACATCACACTCTGGGTACACTGCTTGTGGGTGTGGTCCATCCAATGGTAGCAGCACCTGAGCCCAGACCAGTTACGGACGATGATCCGCAGAAGTTATTGGATAGATGGACTCGATTGTACCCTCCAGTCTTCAGGGGTGAGCGAGGCGAGGACGCCCAGGACTTCATTGACAGGTGCAGGGACAGACTGCACAACATTAGGATATTAGAGTCCCATGGAGTGGATTTCACTACCTTCCAGTTAGAGGGCAGAGCTCGCAGGTGGTGGCAGTCCTACATTCTCAGCAGGCCAACAGATTCTCCTCCTGTCACTTGGGAGCAGTTCACTCGGATGTTTCTGGACAGATATATTCCACCCTCTAAGAGGGAAGAGCTGCAGTATCAGTTTGAGCAGCTAGAGCAGGGACCAATGTCAATGATAGATTATGAGGCCAGATTTTCAGAGTTGTCTCGCCATGCACTCATGGTATTACCTTCTGAGGCCGAGAGAGTGCGGAGATTTGTGGCTGGGTTGCATCCAGGTATTAGGGCCACTGTGGACCGAGAGGTGGAGATGGGTACTCCTTATTAGCTCGTGGTAGAGATTGCTCGCAGGATCGAGGGGTATCGGTCGAGGAGCAGGGAGCAAGGGTAGCAATACCAGAGGGATAGATTCTCCGGGGACTTCAGAGGTGCCCCAGTTAGGGGCCGAGGTCAGTTTAGCACTAGTCAGCCCAACAAGCCTTCATATTCAGCACCTCCACCACCTCCCCGAGTTGCTCCAGCGAGGCCTCACATTAGCACCATGCCAGAGCGTTCCTACCGCCCTCCAACTATTCAGAGTTCACCCGTCGGGTATTCCAGTCATCAAAGATCCTCCAGTTCCTACTTCAGTGCTATGCCAGAGGGTCCACATCGCTCTCCGTCCATTCAGTGTTCTTCTTCGGGGCAGCAGGCTATGGTACCTGGAGGTTGTTACGGGTGTGGGGAGATAGGTCATATGACGAGGCATTGTCCCAGGTTTCGGGGAAAGGCAGTGCATCAGAGGTATTAGCCAATAGGTCCAGCACCAGCAGTTTGGCCACCTAGAGGTGGAGGACAGGTCGGCAGGGGTCGTCCTAGAGGTGGACGCCAGTCAGGGGGAGACCAGCCAGCTTCTGTTCACTCTGGTGGCGCTCAGTCTTCAGGTGCTCCGGCTAGATTCTATGCTATTCCGGCCAGATCAGATGCAGTGGCCTCAAACACCGTGATCACACGTATTATCTCAGTATGTGGTAGAGAGGCTTCAGTATTATTTGATCCAGGATCCACCTATTCATATGTTTCAGCATTATTTGCTCATTTTCTGGATGTTCCTCGTGAATCCTTGGGTTCCCCTATATATGTGTCCACTCCTGTGGGCGATTCTGTGGTGGTAGACCGGGTTTATCGGTCTTGTGTGATTACATTCTGTGGGTTCGAGACCAGAGAGGACCTTCTAGTGCTCGACATGGTTGATTTTGAGGTTAATCTTGGCATGGATTGGCTATCTCCTTATCATGCCGTGCTAGATTGCCATGCCAAGACAGTTTCTTTAGCCATGCCTGAGTCGCCTAGGCTGGAGTGGAGAGGTTCCTCAATTAGTGCAGCCAACCAGGTTATTTCATTCCTGAAGGCTCGGCATATGGTCGAGAAGGGTTATCTGGCCTATCTTGCTTATGTGCGGGACACCACCTCCGAGTCTCCGACGATTGATTCAGTGCCAATTGTTCGAGAGTTTGGTGATGTATTTCCTTCAGACCTTCCAGGAATGCCTCCAGATCGTGATATTGATTTCTGCATTGATGTAGCCCCAGGCACTCAGCCTATTTCTATTCCCCCATACCGTATGGCTCCGAAGGAGCAACTTGAGGAGTTGTTAGCTAAAGGTTTTATTAGACCGAGTGTATCGTCGTGGGGTGATCCAGTCCTATTTGTGCATAAGAAGGATGGGTCTATGCGCATGTGTATTGATTGCCACCAATTGAACAAGGTCACCATTAAGAAAAAGTATCCTTTGCCGCGCATCGATGATTTGTTTGACCAGTTGCAGGGTGCTAGGGTGTTTTCTAAGATTGATTTGAGATCGGGATATCATCAGTTGAAGATTCGGGCCTTAGATGTTCCGAAGACTTCTTTTCGTACGAGATATGGCCATTATGAGTTCCTGGTGATGTTCTTCGGCTTGACTAATGCCCCATCAGCATTCATGGACTTGATGAATAGGGTGTTCATGACGTATATTAATTCCTTTGTCATTGTCTTCATTGATGACATCTTGATTTAGTCACGCAACCTGGGTAAGCACGAGCAACATTTGAGAGTTGTGCTCCAGACCTTGCGGGAACATAAGCTATATGCTAAGTTCTCCAAGTGTGAGTTCTGGTTGGAATTCGTGGCATGTTGTATCCGGAGAGGGTATCAAGGTTGATCCTCAGAAGATCGAGGCAGTTCAGAGTTGGCCACGTCCTACTTCAGCTATAGAGATCAGGAGCTTCTTGGGCCTAGCAGGTTATTACTGTCGTTTTGTGGAGGGGTTTTCTTCTATTGAAGCCCCATTACCTAGATTGACTCAAAAGAATGCCCCGTTCTAATGGTCTGACGAGTGTGAGGCGAGCTTCCAGAAGCTCAAGGCAGCATTGACTTCAGCACCAGTTCTAGTATTGCCTTCCGATTCTGGGATGTATACAGTGTATTGCGACACTTCACACGTTGGTTTGGGATATGTGTTGAAGCAGTAAGGGAGAGGTATTGCTTATGCTTGCCACCATCTGAAGGTTCATGAGAAGAATTACCCTGTGCACGATTTAGAATTGGCGGCGATTGTTCATGCCCTTAAGATTTGGAGGCACTACTTGTATGGAGTGTCCTGTGAGGTTTATACAGACCACTTCAGCTTGCAGCACTTGTTCAAGCAGAGGGATCTTAATTTGAGGCAGCGTAGGTGGCTTGAGTTGCTGAAGGATTATGATATCACCATTCTGTATCATCCGAGCAAGGCAAATGTGGTAGCAGATGCCTTGAGCAGAAAGACAGAGAGTATGGGTAGCTTGGCTTACATTGCATCAGAGGAAAGACCTATAGCCTTGGACATTCAGTCTTTGGCTAATCGCCTGGTGAGATTAGACCTTTCAGAGCCTCGTCGAGTTCTTGCACATATGGTTGCTCAGTCTTCGTTATTGGGGGAGATTAAGGCTCGGCAATATGATGATCCGTGTTTGGCAGAGCTACGAGAGACAGTGGTTCAAGGTAGGGCCAAGGAGATTACTATTGGCGAGGATGGTGTTCTGAGACTTCAGGGCCGTTTATGTGTTCCTAATGTCGATGGCCTTAGAGGGAGGATTCTAGAGGAGGCACACAGTTCTCGGTATTCTGTTCATCCTGGTGCTATGAAGATGTATCGTGATTTGAAGCAGCAGTTCTGGTGGAGGCAGATGAAGAGGGACATTGTGGAGTATGTGGCTAGGTGTCTTAATTGCCAACATGTTAAGTATGAGCACCAGAGGCCTACTTCAGCAGATGCCCATTCCTGAGTGGAAGTGGGAGCACATCACTATGGACTTTGTGGTTGGGTTGCTTCGGAATTTGTGGAAGGTTGACGTGGTTTGGGTCATTGTGGATAGATTGACCAAATCGACGCATTTCATTACTGTAGCTACTACTTATACTTCTGAGAGGCTAGCCTAGATCTACATTCGGGAGATAGTCCGGTTACACGGTGTGCCGGTGTCCATTATATCAGATCGAGGTCCTCAGTTCACCTCGCACTTCTGGAGAGCATTAAATAGTGAGATGGGTACCAAGATAGATCTCACCATATCATTTGACCCTCAGACTGATGGTCAGTCAGAGCGTACAGTTCAGATATTGGAGGACATGCTTAGGGCATGTGTGATTGACTTTGGAGGTCAGTGGGACCAGTTTTTGCCTTTGGCCGAGTTTGCTTACACTAATAGTTATCAGTCTAGCATCGAGATGGCTCCATTTGAGGCTTTGTATGGTCGGCGATGTCGTTCTCCTATCAGGTGGTTTGAGCCTGGCGAGGCTAAGTTGTATGGCACCGACCTGGTGAAGGATGACTTAGAGAAGGTAAAGTTGATTCAAGAAAGGCTCCGCACAACCCAGTCCAGACAGAAGAGTTATGCGGATAAGAGGGCGCGTGATGTATCATTTATGGAAGGATAAGGTTCTGTTGAAGGTTTCGCGGATAAAGGGTATTATGACGTTCGGGAAGAAGGGCAAGCTATTCCCACGGTTTATAGGTCCTTTCGAGGTGTTGAGGCGAGTTGGAGAGGTTGCTTATGAGCTTGCTTTACCTCCCAGCTTATCAGAAGTTCATCCGGTCTTTCATGTATCCATGCTCCGGAGGTACCACGCCGACTTCTCTCATGTGGTTGATTTCAGCACTATTCAGTTGGAAGAGAGGTTGGGCTACGAGGAGGAGCCAGTTGCCATTATTGATATACATGATCGCCAGTTGAGATCCAAGAGAGTTTCTGCCGTAAAGGTCAAGTAGAGGGGCCAACCAGCCGAGGAGGCGACCTGGGAGTCCGAGGAGGACATGCGTAGCAGATATCCGCCCTTATTCAGCACTTCAGGTATGATTCTAGACCCGTTCGAGGACGAACATTTTTTTAAGAGGGGGAGAATGTAATGACGCGACCGGTCATTTTGCATTATCGGACCCCGTTCCCCTAAATGAAACTTCCCATAGCGGCTTATTATGATTTATGACTTGCGGGGACGGGTGGTTCGGGATTCGGAAGTGTTTAGAGATGTATAGGAACACTTAGTTCCTTAAGGTTGGCCTTTTTGGCCAAGTTTGACTTCGGTCAACATTTTGAGCAAACGACCTTGGAATCGAGTTCCGACAGTTCCGGTAGCTTCGTATGATGATTTCAAACTTGGGGGTATGATCGTAATGAGTTTTGGATGACCTGGGGGTGTTTCGGCGCCCAAAATCGAAATAAGAGTTTTCTTAAGTTCATAATTTGGTTTGGAACATGCTTTTTTGTTATCCAGGTCCGAACGGAATTTTGAGACTGGGAATAGTTCCGTTATGTCATTTATGACTTGCATGCAAAATTTGGTGTCATTCCGAGTAGTATAGGTCGGTTTGGCGCATTGATATCGAATTCACGAACTTGAAGTTCTTAAGTTTTGATTCTAGGGGTTTTGAGGGGTGATTCTGAGTTTTAGCATTGTTTTGAGTGTTCCGAAGGCTCGAGCAAGTTCGTATTATGATTTGGAACTTGTTGGTATGTTTGTACGGGGGATCGGGTGGGCCCAGGTGCCTCTCGGGCACCAAACGAGGCCAAAAACCAGCTGCAATAGTTGCTGGTGCACCTGACCTGGTGTTATCGCAGGTGTGGTTGCCTAGACGCAGGTGCGGGACCGCTCATGTGGTCCCAGCCTTGCAGGTGCGATCCCAGGTGGGCTGCCCAGTTCTTGCAGGTGCGGGCCATTTCCCGCAGGTGCGGACTCCTGCACGCAGGTGCGAGCCCAGGACCTTGTCGCATTTTCCGCAAGTATGAGCTATTGCTTGCAGGTGCGGTCCTTGAGCCGCAGGTGCGGAACTACTGTTAGGCAGGGTGTTTCTTTAAAACACGGGATTTTGTTCATTTTCTCCATTTTCATTCAACCATTTTTGACCTAGGAAGCTTGGAAAAGGGCCAATTCACCTAGCTACTGAAGAGGTAAGTAAATTCTACCCTAGTATTAGTTTAATATATGAATTACTAGTTAAATTAACTACTTAATTAGTGAAAATCAAGGAATTGGGTAGTAACCTAGGGCTTTCGAGAAATTTGAGGATTTACCCGTGAATGGGCTATGAAATCAAGTAAAAATTATATATTAACGATCCTTAGGTTATGAGTGAGAGTTCCTTCGAGAATTTTCGGAATCCGAGCGTGCGGGCCCGGGGTTGAGTTTTGGGATTTCTTCAAGAATGATGAATTAACTAAATAGATAGGAAAATTCCATGCTTTGAGTATACTTCGATATATTTACGTAACGTTTGATTAGTTTCGAGTCCTTGGGAGATGATTCAGAGTTTCGGGCGCATTCTTGACCCGGGGAGTGGATTCGACGCGAGGTGAGTCTCCTTTCTAACCTTGTAAGAAGGAATTGTCCCCATAGGTGATTTAAGTTCTATGTGTAATGTTTGTGGGGGCTACGTACGTACAAAGTGACGAGAGTCCGTACATAGTTGCTATTATTGCTATGTCCGGGTAGTTAGGCCTACATCATGCCTTTTATTCTTCCTTGTATTGAATTATATGTGATGAACTCATGTTATATGTAGTATTGTTTACCTAAGGTTTATGGAATTGGATAGTTAGGAGGAATTGTTTACAGAAAGTAAATTGTTAAGGATTATTGTGTGTGCATGTGACTGCTTCGCAATTTACATTCCGCGAGCGGAGTGTGATTTCCCTTACTCTCATGGGAGCTGGCCGTACGCCACGCAGATTGAAAGATGCACTTATGGTTCGGGCTGTTCGACCCTCGACAGTGCATATGTATGATTAATTATGGCAAGGATGCACTTATGGTTCGGGCCGTTCGACCCTCGGCAGTGCATAAGTATGATTAATTATGGAAAGGATGCACTTATGGTTCGGGCTGTTCGACCCTCGACAGTGCATATGTATGATTAATTATGGCAAGGATGCACTTATGGTTCGGGCCGTTCGACCCTCGGCAGTGCATAAGTATGATTAATTATGGAAAGGATGCACTTATGGTTCGGGTCGTTCGACCCTCGGCAGTGCACAAAGATGATTCTTTTATGGATCAAGCCTGTTGTCCTTATCCCATATGCGTTTGATAAATTGTTATTAATTTCATGGATATTGATTTGACAGATTATTTGGGGAAGAATGAAGGAGTAATTGTTTATTTACGTCCAGTACTTACTCGGATCTCAGTGCCTTATATTTGCTGCTTTACTGCCTTTACATGCTTACTGCTTTCATCATACCCTGTCATATTATATTATTGGACCTCAGTGTGTGTCAAGTCGACCTCTCATCACTACTTCTTCGAGATTAGACGAGATACTCACTAGGTACATATTTGTTTATGTACTCATGCTACGCTTCTGTACTTAATTGTACATGTTCTGAGGCTAGTGCTTCTGGTTATTAGACCGGGGCTAGATTCTGATTATAGTTGGACCTGACTTCACGGTGAGCTGCTTCTCCTGACGATCCTCGGCAGCATCATGGAGTTTTCTTTTGTTATTTCCCGTCTTTTACTTTCAGACAATGGGACCGTATAGTATATCTTTTGTATATTCTGATAGTATGCCCGTAGGACTTGTGACACTAGTTCCTGGGACACACGTGGTAGCTATTATGGGTTATGGTCTTTATATATATTGGCTCATGCCTCATTATGATTGTTTTGGCTAAAACTTGTTAAAAATCCTTCTTGATTTATGTTCGGACTTTAAAACATTGGTATACGTTGAAATGTTTTAATCAAATGAGAAAGAACCCATCGTAAATTGAGTGTTGGCTTGCCTGACCCTGCCGTTGGACGCCATCACGACCTGAGTAGGATTTTGGGTCGTGACAACATGGATAAGTTTAAGCTTAAGTTTCAATGATGACAATAGTATCTTTTGTTATATATGCAAGACAAACAAAAAGGAAAGAATGGAGATGATCAACAAGATTGTTACTGGATTCGAAATAGCAAGAAAGGAAAGAATGAAGATCTTGTTACTACAATCAAGAAGCAGATTGACTCGTCCTCAATCAAGGGAACTTAGATTGCCAATCATGGATTCTCCAGGTGTAATTACTGGGCTCGTGATTTATGCTTCTCTAGGCGTAACCGACTCCTTAAATCAAGTTGTGACAAGGAAGATCACAATCGAATATGGGCTCTTTAAAGAGCAAGATTCGAAGAGGCGCCCCTTGGGTCAAATCCCTTAATCAAAGATTTTGTGCCTCTGATTTCGCTGAAGACTCAATGACTCTTTTCCATCCTATAAGAAGGCTGACCTTTCAAGAAAGGAGATTGCGCAACTACACACACTGTCTTCTACGTCTGTCTACTACTTAGTTCAAACACTGTAATTCTTAGTTATCAGTGTCTCAAATGATAGAGAGATATAGAACACAAAAGAGAGTTGTGTCAACTATTTTGAACTCAAGTGTTGATACTGTTCGTTGGTGGTGAACGCGATAAAACCATCCATATTGTAACTTTGTTCAAAAATCTTAAGAGAAACCTTGTGACCCAAGGGAAACTGGATGTAAGTACCACAACGGTAACAAACTAGTATAAATCGTTGTGTGTTTATTTACTTCTCTTTACTGCTTACTTTCAATTTTGTTCTGCAGTTAGTCAACTAATTCTTGTGTTAGTCGAATAAATTTTAATTAGTCGACAATTCACCGCCCCTCTTGTACCTTCACTAGAGCCCAAGAGAGGAAGAAGAAGAAGAGGAAGATGGCTCCGGGATGGTGGCACGAGTAATGAATCCTGAGGCTCAAAAGGCCGCCGAGCCAGTAGGAGCCAAAAACGATATGCCTCTAGCTGAAGGGGCCTCGGGAGGAGACTTGGGCGGAGTCCCCGAGTTAGCAAAGGCTGAAGATGCCTCATCTCGAGGCAAAAACGTAGCGGAACCGACCGTGGAGGTCAGTCTTGAGGCTCCTCGAGGTTAAAAGAATTCCCCAAGAGACCCCCTTGGAGCAATAGAAGTTGGAGACTCCCCGCCCCTCCCTTCATTTCCCGAGGAGACGATTCGGGAGGCCCAAGCCATGAAGCCTCCTGATGCAGAAGGATCCCATAGAGAGGAGGACCCTTCCATGGTTATTTTTCCGGGATCAAGGATGTCGCCCGGTCTGAGCAACTTGGAAATACGAAGGAAGGACTCGGGTGGTACCTCCTCTAGTTTCTGACTGACCGATCAGTTCCCGGCCCCCAGCGTCTGTCACGGGATCAAACAAACAATCTTCATCTCTATCCCGGAGGATGCTTGAGTTTTTTATGCCCTCGTAAAGGTGGCTAGTTATCTTTGGGGTCTGGTCACAGAGGAAGACCAGAACTCGATGGACAAAGTGGGAGCACCGTGCCTCTTTATTGAGGCACAACAAGCCTTGAGTCGGGTAAGCCTTGACTTCCCTTGTTAACACTATACTTGAATTTTTCTCTTTTTCTAATTTCTTTCCCTTTGTCTGTGTAGGCCTCGGTGCTCCATCATGAGGCATTTTCTAGGTCTCGAGAAGAGTTGAGCCGGTATGAGGCTGACATTCAAAGGCTCACCGAGGAGAAAAATGCCCTTAAACTCCTCAGTGGGAAAAAAGAAGAAGAAATCAAGGACATCCAAGCTGAGATAGCCGCTGCTCAAAAAGAACAAACCAACCTGACTGAGCAGGTAAATAAAATCTTAGAAGTTCATGGCATCGGTTCGGGAATGGTGCTAACAATTCGATCTCACAGGTCCAACAGAAGCTCGAGATAATCGAGAAGCTTCGTGAAGAGGTCGATGTGGTGAAGGCGGAGACCTTGACATGCAAGCAATATATTGACCGCCATGCCTTAGAGAAGGAAGCTGCTCGAGCCTAGTTGCCATCAGCTGAAAATCAGCTTCAGGATCTGAAAGGGAAAAGCTTGGCACATGACAAGAACATTGAGGAGGTCGAGGCTCGATTAGCCACCGAACTTGCAAAGGCTAAATCCGAGGCTGAAAAGGTCAAGGCCGATGCTGAGGCTATCGTGACCGTCTACCGGTATAATGCTGAAGATGCTCAAGCTCAAGCAAAGAAAACTAACGAGGTTGCCCAAAATCGATCATGTTGGGTTGCCGAGCTCGCCAAGTGCCAATCCCCGAGGGAAACCCTCTTGGAGATTCATGCTCGAGGCTTCGATCTCACTAATGAGATAAAAAATGTCAAAGAGCTCGAAGCCGACTGTCGCGCCCCTCTTTTCCCTCAGCACTCCTTTCGGGACCGGTTTAATAGGGTTTATGACATTGGTTGGGACAACTCGTTTCCTTTTGGGAAAGGGGTTTGCATATTTTGAAGAGTCGCCACCTAACGATTTTAAGGTGCGTTAGTGCACCTATTGGGGTTCATTTACAACTACGTTTGGGTAACCAGAGACAGGGTAAGGGCTTGAAATTATCCTAAGGGAAAGGTGTTAGGCACCCCTCAGGATCCACAAGTGTGGTTCCCGTCCAAATAGCATTTGTGAATTTCATACAACTAACAAGTAAAAAAATATGGTTCAAATAATAGGGGATTTTAGTCTAAGTATGCATATGTTTGAAAACAGTTAATAAAGAGATAGATTTTGAAAAGAGTTATAATCTAAACATGTATATAGAGTAAGAGTATCCTAGGTTTGTTTGTAATATGGATCACATCAATGCAATACCCGGTATGACACTCCTCGAAGAGGGGCTACATGTGGTATTAACGCACTGGTCATCATATCCATATCTACCCTTTCCCACCTCGTGAAGGTAAGTAAAATGAGTGTTGGTCACGACCTCTACTGCATGTTGTTACCCGTCACTTCCTATTAGTCTCGGAGGAGTTTAGGACTTCTATCCTATAAAGGGGGTTCTAGGCAGACTCTCGGGTTTTAAAGGTAAAATACTAAGGTGACATATAGAAAAAACAAATAGGACTGCAGATAGGGGTAACACATAAACAGGAAAGGCTCAAGTACCTCCACAAATACTGCACAGAATCAGCATGACTCAAACACAGTTAAGGTCGTGGTTTAAATTCAGATCCTAAAACATGGTATCTAAGTGATAACAATAGAGAAACAGATTTATTGCATAACTCAAAGATGAAGTCCTAATCAGTTTGCCTATTGATTTTACGCATGCTGGTAATTAGACAGTAATCATAGGGGGACAATTCATTTTTTATTTTTAAGGTTGATTACCTAAGGTTTGCCTAGGCGTAGGATCATATATGACAGTCATCAGAGGTGTTAACAATTTTAGGTTGTTATTCCTAAGGGCATGCAGTTCTAAGTTTCTGCAGAATATACAGGAGTTAATTACCAGTTGTTAGAGCGGGGTGACTGTTTCATACTTTTCTATGTGTCTGTGTTTAAACAGGGTGTAATTAAGCGAGTATGATCCTAGAACATGATATCTAATGCAGAATGATGCATGTTCAGAAGCACTAAAGCAAGGTCGCTAAATGCATACAAGATCATGGCATTATGCACAGTTTCAGAATAGGCATAAGTGATAGTTTTTAATGTTGTTAGTTCTAGAACAGGATTTCTAACTGCGGAGCATGGTTGTAGCATGATGATTGCATGAATAAAAGCTTATGTTAACACATTTATCCTAGGACAGGATTTCTAAATGAGTTTCAGAATAGGCAGAATCATATGGTGGCAGTTTATTTTAATGTTATGATTTAACTTAGAGACAGGATTTCTAAGTGACAGGGATGCTGGAAAAAAAAACAGTATATATGAATCCTAGGGAACATGGTATCTAATGCATGGCATGCTTGCGTGTGTTATCCCTAAACATGGCTGCTATTGCGCACAGAAGAAAAGTAAACCTATGATCATGGTGTCTACCCTTGGCTACACTACAACATACATATTACTCTCCCCTTTTCAGTATCCAACCCCAGAGTTGTTTACAAATAATTATTACAGACCATTGGGTATGAATTACATAACTGAAATAAGAAAAATAAGAAGCTAACTATAGGGAGCCTACAGAATAGGCCCAAATCTCCATATCCTCAATGCCAAGTGGTATTTCACAGCCTTTCTCATAATCCGGGTGTGTCATAGTTCCCTAAGGACCTCAAGGGATCCCGGGCAGTGCTCACACCCAGATTTCATAGCCATAGTAGAGTAAGTGCAATGTGGAAGGGCCAGCCTTAGTGTGTAAAATTTCAGAGGGAGCTCAAGAGTCCCAAAGCAATGCTCACACAATGGGGGCAGAACTTAAGGGGTCTAATAGTCGAGTGAGAGTGCTTGAAATAGTTTTGAAAAAATTGAGTAAGAAAACAATTTTGAAAGAAAAAGAGACTTGATTGAAATGATTTTATAACATAAAAGTTTAACCAATGAGACATTTTTAAAGAGCACAGTAATCAGAACAACGCCAATCTCAGGATCCAAACAAATTCAGCATCACACAAGGAACAAGGAACCAAGAAATAAAATCCAACAACCACAAACATGGGTAATGGGATTTGAGGGACAAGTATAAAGCATGTGAGGGCAATCATGTAGTAGGTAAAGGTATGCGTAAGTACACAATCAGAAGTTCCTAAGGGGTTCAGGGAATTGGGATACAACATAGTAACAATATCAAATAGCTTAAGGTAATACCAGTGGGGGCATGCCTTGACCAAAGCTAGTGTACTGACATAGGCATAGAGGGATTCACATAGAAACATGTTTCAAATACATAAAGACATGCTGATTATGAAAATAAAGCATAACTCAACATGCTAGATGGAGCACACGATTTTAATTACATGTCCAATAAAAAAACAATAGATAGAAGCATATAAGAAACATAATGAATTGAAGCAGCAAAATAAACATATTGGTTTGGGAACTTGGATTAAAAATCAGAACATACCAGTGAAGTGAAGAAGACAGTAAACACAAAGTAAGGTAGGAGCACAATAGTTAGCCTTGGCTTGCAGCCGGCTAACTTAGAACAGTAACAAGTAGCACAAAGAAGAGAGAAGAGAGCAGGAAGTTTTAGTAGAGAGAGTTATTGAACCAGTGAGTTCCTCTGTAGCTTAATGAAAGAGTGAAGGTACTTATAGTTTTGAAAATAGGCAGAAAATAAGGTAACAAATGATAGTTCAGCAAAATTATGGAACTGCACATCAATTAGAATCACATTAATATCAGTACTCCCTTTAATTAAGGAGTCAATATTCAAACGGATACAAACAATGATAACATAAGAAAAGGAAATCATATAAACTGATGGTAACACATAAGGAAATAAATTTCAACAAAGTATAAGACATGTAATAGGGGCTAAGTTCAAAATACTCTAATGAAGGAAAGCATGTGTGAATTAGTTTGATAGAATTATTCATAGATAAGGCAGGAAATTCTGAAAATCAACAAGAAATCCTCGAGCGAGATTCAAATCACAAGAAATTAGCACCAATTAGGGAAAGTATCATGTATGACTAAAATACCACACAGGGAAATAATTTCAGTATATAGAACAAGTAATTAGTCTAGGTTCAGAAAATCTTATTAAGGAAAGGTCTATTAGAATCGATTAACAATAGAATCAATCAAATAAGACAAGTGAATAACTCATGGGTAAAAATCAGTAATGTATTACCATAGGAGATCAGTGAAGGACACTAATCCCAGGGAATCGGGGATTCAAATAAATTTTTCATCAGCTAAAGAAAATTAACACGAATTAAATAGATAATAGTTAAGAAATCTGAAACCCTAGTAATCACAGTAGAGTAAAATCATACGAAATGAATTACAGAGAAAACATTGATGTAAGCATGGAAAGCAAGAAAATCAGAGACGTGGATGAACACCATAGGGTAAAGTTTCAGAGAATCATAAAGCTCATGAGACGCAAGCACATATGCAAACATATTATCAGAGACAAAATCAGGAACTCAAGGTTTAGGACTAAAGATTAGGGTTGTAACAAAACAACTCAGATAAAGAGAGAGACTTAAGTAAATCGCTAAAACACAGTAGAAATCCTACTTAAAAATCATAGGAAAATCGTTTTAAAAAGGGGTTATGAAACCCTAGTTTGAAGATGAAGAATTGTTTTAGGGAAAACGGAACATATTTAAGGAAAACATCAAAATAGCCCGTAATATGGCAAGATCTATTACGGATCTAAAGAAACCAAGCGATAGTAGTTAGGGTTTCAAGGAGACAACCCAAAGAGAAGAAAAATCGGCTAAAGAACCACTGTTTCTAGCCAAAAATGAAGAGATCTTACTCGGACGGCCGTAGATGGTCGGAAAACGGCATGAAAGGCCATAGGTGGGAGTTGAACCGCTCCAGGTTCACTTAAAGACCTCAAGGTAGTGTCAAGCCAGCATAGGAGGAGACATAGGCTAGAAGGGGTGAGACCTCATGGTTTCTGGCAAGAGAGGTGGCTGGAGAAGAGAGACAGAGTTCATCGGAGGGGGGGAAGGTGAGAAGGTTCTAGAGAGAACCAGAGAGAAAGTGAGAGAGAATGAAACGGGGGAAATGAAAGGGGAGGTAGTCGTTTAGGATTAATTATGGTAGGGATTAATCTGGGCCGTTGATTTGAAATAATCAACGACTCAGATTGAATGTGAGATTGGGTCGGGTAGGCTTTAAAGACCAGGCCTGATGTGTTGGGCTAATTAATTGGGTTGGGTCCAGGTAGATTAGGCTAAAATTAGGATTAAAAGTGGCTATTTGTTAAATACCCATTTAAAATAGATAAATAATTAATAAAAATGGTTAATAATTATAAAAATTAAATTGATGCTTTAAAATACAAATGACTAATTATTTGGTAAAAAATAGCACAAAATATATAGTTAAGCTATAATTTCAAAGTTATTGCAATTATAGAGAAATAATGCCAATATGGCTAATTTGTGAAATAATTAAATCCTAATAGGATAAAAAATGATATATTCAACCAAGGAATATTTTGAAATTATTTGTAATGCAATTTATGATTAATTATTTGATATAAAAGTACTGGATAAATTAGAAATAAATTGATAAAAATATGGAAAAATTATGGAAAAATACCAATTGTTATAAAAACTGATTTTGAAGGTATATATGCAAATTAAAAATAATTTGAGGAAAAATTGGGTATCAACATCGACGCTAAGGCACTAGATTACTCCGACGATGATGATTACACCTGGAGCGAGAGCAGGTCCGAGGGGGGGGGGGCTGATGGAGAAGAAGCTGCCCCGGAGATAATTAGGAACTTAAGGATTTTTTTCATTTTTAATCTTTTGTGTAGGATCTTGATCGGACCTTGTAAATACCTTTTCATATGTATAAAGATTTCTTTTTCTTTCCGACTTGTCTATACATTTCCTGCCTTATGAAAATTTTGTTGCATTTATGCCTTATGAAAATTTCATTCATAAGTTCGAGGCCTAGGCAATTTGATCAAATCCAGACTAGTGTAGTCTTTAAAATCGAGTGAGTAATTGTTTGAACTCGAAGTAGGATAACCCTTAGGTTTTATTTTAGTGAAGGATAATTTATCAGACTCAAAATAGAATTGGCCATTAGGCTTTTGCATTAGGCTGATGTGGCCTCTGTAAAAAAGAATGGATTTTTCCCCTTTTCGGCTTGAAAAGTTTATTGTTATCAGATAAAATTTGTTATGCCTTTTCATGAAATAAGGAGTTTGTTCAAGAGTTCGAACAATTCTGTACCCATTAGGATTTTCGAGGGTCGATATTATCGAAACCCTTTGTTTCTTAATGCCTTAACATGAAATAACGAATTTGTTCGAGAGTTCGAATAACTTTATACCTATTAGGGTTTTCGAGGATCGATATTATCGAAACCCTTTTTAATTTTGCCGAGGGTAGCTTTTCTAACCGGTTTATGAAAATATTCAAACGCATGTTTTATTACGTAGTTCGGACGTCTCCGAACCGTGTCAATTTGGCCGTAGCCTTTTTAGTTTGGGACTTTCCTCTTGGGCTTGTTTTCGCGTTACACTCTGAACTTGTTCGAAGTGTCAGTATCGAGTAAGGTGGCCGTGCCCTATAAAATTCAAGGATTGGCTTTTTAAGGTCTTACGATATCGAGGTTTTAATAATCCGATCGCGTCTATTTTTCATATGGCAGTCCCCGAGTGTGGGGTTAGTTGTTCGTACTTCAGTTGTGATCGGCCTTTAAGCCTGTTTACACAATAGATCAAGAGCATGAAACTGTAAAGTAAATTTTTTCTAAGGCATGAAATATTTGGCAAGGGAAATTACTTCTGTTAATAGATGATTATACATGCGTACATGTTTGATGTTAGGGCTTGAGTAACCTACATGGGAATGGCCCATTCAACTTTTTGGCCCTTACAAAATTTTCCTATCGGCACCCTGTTGACACGAAGTACTTTCCTTGCAACGAAGTTGACATTCGAAGGTGATGCCCCCCAGTATTTGAGGTTGATTGTAAAGAAGCCTCGGATACTGTTGAATTGCTCTAAGTTAGCACGAACAATGGTTGCCTCGTTAAAAACCTCACCGGAAAAACCCATTTGGGACAAAACCGGTCTAAGGAAAAAAGAGTGCAACGCGTGCTTCCAGACCTAAGGACTTCATGTTGAAGGATCCATCGACGTCCTCGATCGAACACATGTAATTGGTTAATTTAAAACATAAATAAAAATGGAGAAGGTCGTACCTTAGCAGTAATATCGCTTGATGAGTGATATGTTCCAATTGTTTGGTAGTTGCTCGTTGTTCATCGTGCCAAGATTGTAGGATCCTTTTTTGATGATGTCGAGGACCTGATATGGTCCCTCCCAGTTTGGGCCAAGTTTTCCTTCATTCGGGTTTCAAGTGTTGGGGTGTTTCTTAGAACTAAGTCCCCGATTTTAAAGTGTCGAAGATTGGCTCTTCGATTGTAACACCTTTCGATCCGCTGTTTCTGTGCGGCCATTCGAACGAGGGAGGCTTCCCGTATTTCATCTAGCAATTCGAGGCTTGTATTCATAGCCTTGTGATTTGACTCTTCCGTTGCATACTGAAACCTGAGGCTAGGTTCCCCGACTTCGATCGGGATCAGAGATCCGATGCCATAGACTAAAGAGAACGATGTTGCCCCCGTACTGGATTTCAACGTCGTGCGGTACGCCCAAAGAAACTCGGGCAGTATCTCTCTCCATTTTCCTTTAGCGTCATTCAATCTTTTCTTTAGATTTTAAATGATGGTCTTGTTTGTCGATTCGTCTTGTCCATTTCCACTGGGATGATACGGTGCCGATTGAATCCTTTTAATCTTGTGATCCTCGAGAAATTTGGTCACCTTGCTGCCGATGAATTGCTTTCCATTGTCGCATGCAATCCCAGCAGGCATTCCGAATCAACATATAATGTGGTCCCAAATGATATTTATGACTTCCTTTTCTCTGACTTTCTCGAAAGCATGTTCTTCATCCCATTTAGAAAAGTAGTCAATCATAAATAAAATAAACTGAGCTTTACCTGGGGTCGATGGCAGAGGGCCGACGATGTCCATTCTCCATTTCATGAACGACCATGGGGATAGGACCGAGTGGAGATTCTCCCTAGGCTGGTGAATAATCGGCGCATACCTTTGACATTCATCGCACTTTTGAACGAACTCCTTGGTATCCTTTTCCATATCGGCCCAATAGTACCCTGCTCTGATAACTTTGTGAACCAATGCCTCAGCACCAGAATGATTTCCACAAGTGCCTTTGTGAATCTCCGGTAGGACTTAGTCGGTGTCTCTTGGTCCCGAATATACCGCCAGTGGTCCATCGAACATTCTCCTATACAGCGTTCCATCCTCGGCCAACGTGAATTGTGCTGCCTTTGTGCATAGAGTCCTCGATTCCTTAGGATCCGGTGGAAGCTTCCCGTTCTTTAGGTATTCGATTAACTTATTCCTCCAATCCCAGGTCAGACTTGTAGAGTTTATTTCGGCATGGCTTTCTTCGATCATTGACCTCGAAAGTTGTAAGATAGTCCCCGAGCTAAGTTCTTAATCTTCAACCGATGACCCCAAGTTTATGAGGGCATCAGCCTCGCTGTTCTGTTCCCGAGGTACATGCTGCAAAGTCCATTTTTTAAATCGATGTAAAGCTACCTATAGTTTCTCCAAGTACCTCTACATTCGGTCTTCTCGAACCTTGAAAGTTCTGTTTACTTTGTTTACTACTAGTAGGGAGTCATAGTTGGCCTCGATGACCTCTGATCCCAAACTCTTAGCCAGCTCGAGACCTGCAATCATGGCCTCATTGTTAGTTAATTTCGAAGTTCTGATAGATTGTCTAATTGTATTGCATGTGGGAGGTTTCAAAATGATGCCTAGACCAGACCCCTTCACGTTCGAAGCGCCGTCTGTGAAGAGGGTCCACACCTCTGAATATGTACTCGATTTTTATAATAATTCCTTTTCGACCTCGAGTACGAGGAATGGCATGAAATCGACCACGAAGTCTGCCAAGATTTGAGACTTGACGGCCTTTCAGGGGTGATACTCGATATCGTACCCGCTGATATCGAAGGCCCATTTGGCCAATCGACCCGCGAGTTCAGGTTTGTGAAAAATATTGAAAGAAGTAGGTAGTCATAACGCAAATTGGGTGACACTGAAAGTATGGTTTTAATTTCCTAGAGACACTTATTAAAGCAAGCGCTAATTTTTCTAAGTTTGGGTAACGAGTCTCGGCTTCACCTAGGGTTTGACTAACATAATAAATAGGGAATTGCGTACCTTTCTCTTCTCGAACTAGGACCCCACTTATCGCTAATTTCGAAACTGCTAAATACAAGTAAAGTTGATCATCTGTTTTAGGGGTGTGAAGCAACAGCGAGCTCGACGGGTATCGTTTCAGTTCTTTTAGGGTTTGTTGGCATTCCGGGTTCCATACGAAATTGCTCTTCTTTTTAAGCAGTGAGAAGCACCGGTGACTTCTATCTGAGGACCTTGAAATGAATTGACCTAGGGCAGTTATGCGCCCTGTTAACCTTTGTACGACCTTGATATCTTCGATGGCCTTGATTTTTTCGGGGTTGATCTCGATCCCCCTGTTTGATACCATGAAGCCGAGGAACTTGCCTAAGCTAACACCGAATGCGCATTTATCTAGGTTGAGCTTCATGTTGTACTTTCTTAGTATGCCAAAGGTCTCCTGCAAATGTTTCAAATGGTCTTCTACTCGCAGGGACTTAACTAACATGTCGTCAATATAAACTTCCATTCATTTACATATTTGTTCTTCGAACATTCTATTAACTAGGCGTTGATAAGTAGCACCAGCATTTTTAGTCCAAACGACGTTATGTTATAACAATAGGTGCCATATTTAGTGATGAACGAAGTCTTTTCCTGATCCTCCAGGTTCATTTGTATTTGATTGTACCCGGAGTAGGCATTGAGAAAACTGAGACTCCCGTGGCCGGTCGTGCATCGATCATGCGATCGATATTCGACAAAGGAAAAGAATCTTTAGGGAAGACCTTGTTTAAATCCTTATAGTCTACGCAAATTCTAAGTTTATTTCCCTTATTAGGGACTACAACTACGTTAGCTAACCATTCAGGATATTTTACCTCCCGAAAGGATCCTAGTTTGAGAAGTTTTGTTACCTCGTCCTTGTTGAATGCATGCTTAACCTCAGACTAGGGCCTTCTCTTTTGTTTTACTGGGCGGACTTTTGGGTCCAAGCTTAATTGATGTGTAGTGATCTCCATTGGGATCCCTATCATATCGATATGGAGCAAAGCAAAAACATTCATGTTATTTAAAAGGAATTGAATAAGTTTTTTCTTGAGCTCGGGAGTCAACCTCGAGCTAAGTTATACCTTTCGTTCGACCATGTTCTCGATCACTATGACTTGTTACAGCTCTTTGACTGTCAATTTGGTGGCATCGGAATCATCAGGAATTATGAAGGATCGATGGATCTCGTAGTCATCATCCTCGTCCGTTCCCTGTTTCTCCGACTGAGTCGAAGCTGGTGCTTGTGGTTGCTATTTAGCTTCCTGCTTTCCTTTGGACTCTGATTCTTTTGTTGATGAGAGAGCTGATACTGATATCACTTCATCGATCGCAAACATCTCTTTGGTGAAGGGCTGAAGGGATCGCCCTCATGTTATGAATCCAGGGTTTTCCGAGCAGGGCATTGTATCTCATATCGCTCTCGATCACATGGAACTTTGTCTCTTGAAAGGTCGTTACATTTATTGGCAAGATGATTTCTCCCTTAGGAGTAGTTTCACTCGCCATGTTAAACCATTGAGACCTGAGTTGCAGGCACAATCTGATCCTGCAAGTCGAGCTTCTCCACGACCCTCGATCGAATAATATTGGCCGAGCTTATTGGATCAATCAAAACACGTTTAACCTGAATTTTATTCATAAGAATAGAGATTACCAATGCATCGTTGTGGGGTTGTGAGATCCCCTCTGCTTCCTCGTCATTGAAAGACAAGGTCCCTTCTGGTACGTAGGCTTGAGTTCGATTTTCCCTGGTGATCGACACCTTAGTACGCTTGAACACCAGTCCTGGGGAATGTCGACCCCACCATATTTCATGTGAATCACGTGTTCTGGTTCTTCCTGTTCATTCTTCCTATTTGCGTCCCTATCTCTGAAGTGGTTTTTAGCTTTATCGCTCAAGAATTCTCAAAGGTGGCCCTCGTTGAGCAGACGGGCTACCTCCTCCCTTAGTTGTCTGTAGTCCTCGATTCTATCACCATGAGTACCATGGTATTTGCATATTTGATTAGGTCTTCTTTGTGACGGATCTATTTGTAGGGGTCTAGGCCATCAAGTATCCTTGAACCGCCCAATGGCTAATACAATACCCGATGCGTCGATGCTGAAGTTTATTATGACAGTCGTGGTGCTTCTGTCACGACCCCAAATCACTAAAGGTCGTGATGGCGCCTAACGTGAAACTAGGCTAGCCCTTTAACATAGTGAAAACAACCTTTGTCTATTTTATAGAAATGCAAATCATAAACTGATAAAGATCTGTTTTTAGATAATCTCAACAGAAATAATAATAGAAAAACAAGCAACCAAAACCGCCCCCAGACCTCGGGAGTCAACTTTCATGAGCATCTAATATGTTAATACAACGTATCAAAAATACAACTCTGTCACTAATACAAATCCAAAGAAAACATCAAAGTGTAGGAACATGAAAGAAAGGAGGTCGGTTGTGGACGCTGAGCAGCTACCTCGATCCTTGAACTGAAATCCAAGCATGTTAGAAGACACTAGTGAGATGGTCTGGTACCTGGATCTACACACAAGGGTGCAGGGAGTAACGTGAGTATGCCAACTCAATAAGTAACCAAAGTAACTAAAAACTTGAGTGCAGTGACGACCATTTGTAAATCATATTTTTGTACAAACAACAGTTCAACTTTTCTTAAGAAAACTCAGTGTAAAGAAAAGTGAGAAAACAGTAAAGTTCACAATGTATTCGCCTTTCAGGCCCAATATCTCTCATATCAAGGTATCTCAGTCATTCTTATCTCCACTATCAGTATGCCATGCTCTCACTAAGCACTCTCACTCAACAAGTACCATATATCCACTCAATTGTTGCGGCGTGCAACCCGATCAAATACATATATATACATATATTGCTGCGGCGCGCAGCCCGATCCATATATAATACGTTGCGGCGTGCAGCCCGATCCATATAATAACCGACTGTGCTCACTGGGGGTGTACAGACTCCGGAGGGGCTCCTACAGCCCAAGCACTATGTTGTTGCGGCGTGCATCCCAATCCAATATATATATATATATATATATATATGCTACGGCGTGTAGCCCGATCCATATATAATGTATATTGTGGCGTGCAACCCGATCCATATAATATATATCATATATGCTATTGTGTGTAGCCCGATCCATAACTATCCTCACATATTCGCCTCTCAGCCTCACTCAGTCATCCTCACAAGCTACTCGGGCAACTCATCTCAACTCACGGGACTCAGCCCCAAAATACCTCTCAGAGTTTCGAAATGGTGAAATAACAGTGAAAATAATAGTGAGTAGAAAACATGACTGAGTTCGCAAATGTTCTATCAGGATAGTGTGAGAATACTGTAAAAGTACTTCTGAAAGTCTAAACAGGTCGGCACAAGGCCCCAAACATGGCTTACAGCCCATAAACAAGTAGTAAGTTCTAAAATACAGGATATCGTAAGATTTCAAATCGAATACGCAGCTCAATAGTCGCTACAGGACAGACCAAGTCACAATCCCTATAGGTGCATGCCCACACGCTCGTCACCTAGCATGTGCGTCACCTCATTTTCCAAATCAATATAAAATACCGGGGTTTCATACCCTCAGGTTTAGAGTTACAATCATTACTTACCTCAAAACAACCCAAAATGCTACTCCGCAACGCTCTTACCCCTCGAATCGTCTCCCAAATACTCCGAGTCTATCAAAATCAGATTTATCACATCAAAATATGCTAGGAAGATGAAACCCAATCAAAAAATATCATAATTAGGCAAAATTTCCGAAATTGGCCAAACCCGACCCCTGGGCCCATGTCTCGGAACTCGATAAAAATTATACCAAAATGATCCTCATCCTCCCACGTGCGTATACATATCAAGAAAAATGAAATCGAAGTCCAAATGACCCCTCAAATCCCCATTAGAAGGTCTCTTAATCTCAAGCCCTAATTACCCCTTTTTGTAATGATTTTCCCCAAATTATCACCACTAATTAGGCCTTTAATCACATATAATCGAGTTATGAAGTCAAGAATCTTACCTCCAAGTGATTCCCCTTTGGTTTCCTCAAAAACCCCTCTCAAAAGCTTCAATCCCGATAAAAAATGATGGAAAAATGAAGAAGGGTTGCGGGTTGGCTTTTTAATACTGCCCAATGATTTCTTCAATGCAATCGCGGAGAGAAACTCTGCAGCCTTAATTATTTACCCTACGCGATTGCGATTCATTATGGCTTAAACCCACGTGATCGCGAACCTACCCACGCGACCGTGTAGAACAACTGGTCGCCCTCTTCACGCACCCATTTTTCAGTACGCGACTGCGAAGCAGTCCACGCGACCGCACTGCACAACTCCCTCACACCATGCGATCGCGACCCCTACCACGCGATCTCGTATAACAAATATCTGAACTCCCCCATCTAGACCTACACGATCGTAGGAATCCCCTAGCGATCGCGTAAGAGGTAACTAGAACCAAGAACACCAGAAAATCTGCCATCTTTCAAGACCAAACTTTGATCCTTTAACAACCCGAAACACACCCGAGGCCCTCGGGACCTCAACCAGACATACCAACACACCCTACAACATCATTCAAACTTAGTCGAGCTCTCGAAACACCAAAAACAACGGAAAAACACCAAAATCACATCAAATTCAAGCCTATGAAGTTTGAAATTTTTAGAATTCACCAAAGATGCCGAAACCATCCAAAACACCTCTGATTGACCTGATATTTTGCTCACACGTCCAAAATGACACTACGAACCTGTTCCAACTTCTGGAATTCCATTCCGACTCCGATAGCCTATTTTCCACTGCCAACCGGAAATCACCAAGAACTAGCTTTCGTCAATTCAAGACTAATTCTACGCCATGCCTCCAAATAAGTTTACGAACACACCCCTAAGTCCCAAATCACCTAAGGAAGCTACCCGAGCCATAAAATCCGCATTTCGAGGTCGTTTACCAAGAAGTCAACTCCCATTTGACTTTTCCAACAAAAAGGCTACTCAAAGAGACTAAGTGTCTCTCACCACAACCACTCTGAACTCGAACCATCCGATTACAACACTTCACAAACAGTATAAACAATGCATGACTAAGCAGAAACATAAATAACAGTGCAATTTCTACAGAACGACCAGCCGGGTCGTTACATTCTCCCCCTCCTAAACAAACGTTCGTCCTCGAACGGGTCTAGAAACATACCCGAAGTCTCAAACAAGTGAGGATATCTTCTTCGAATCTCCCGCTCGGTCTCCCAAGTAGCCTCCTCCACTGGATGTCCTCTCCAGTGCACCTCCATTTAAGCTATATCCTTAGACCTTAACTTCCTGACCTGACGACCCAAAATAGCTATCAGCGCTACCTCATATGACATATCACCCTTGAGTTGGACTGTGCTGAAGTCTAAAACATGAGATGGGTCACTAATATACTTCCGGAGCAACGAAACATGGAATACGGATGAACACCTGATAGACTGGGTGGCAAAGCAAGTTTATAAGCCACCTCCCCAACCTTCTGAAGCACCTTAAAAGGCCCAATGAATCGGGGACTCAGCTTTCCCCTCTTTCCGAACCTCAGAACACCTTTCATGGGTGACACCTTCAGCAGTACTTTCTCTCCTACCATGAAATACACATCCTGGACCTTCCGGTCCGCATAACTCTTTTGTCTAGACTGCGCCATGCGAAGTCTCTCCTGAATCAACTTCACCTTATCCAACGCATCCTGAACAAAATATGTGCCCAATAGCCTAGCCTCACCGGGCTCAAACCAACCAATCGGAGATCTACACCTCCTACCATATAAAGCTTCATACAGATCCATCTGAATGCTAGACTGATAGATATTATTATATGCAAACTCCGCTAGTGACAGAAACAGGTCCTGTAAATCCCCAAAATCAATCACACAGGCACGCAACATGTCCTCTAAGATCTTAATAGTCCGCTCCGACTGTCCGTCAGTTTGAGGATGAAACGATGTGCTCAACTCAACCTGAGTACCCAAACCTCTCTACATGGCTCTCCAAAACTGAGATGTGAACTGTGTACCTCTGCCAGAAATGATGGAAACTTGAACCCCATGAATTCGGACAATCTCTCTAATGTAGATCTCGGCTAACCACTCCGAAGTATAGGTAATACTAACAGGATTGAAGTGCGCGGACTTGGTCAGCCAATCCACAATGACCCAAATAGCATCAAACCTCCTCGAGGTCCGTGGGAGCCCAACTACAAAGTCCATGGTGATTCGCTCCCACTTCCACTCCGGAATATCTAATCTTTGAAGTAATCCACCTGGTCTCTAGTGCCCAAACTTGACCTGCTGGCAGTTGAGACACCGGGCAACATACTCAACAATATCTCTCTTCATCCGCCGCCACCAATACTGCTGTCTCAGATCCTGGTACATCTTCGCGGCACCTGGATGGATGGAATACCGCGAGCTATGGGCCTCTGCTAATATCAACTCTCGAAGCCCATCCACATTGGGCATGCAAATACGGCCCTGCATCCTCATAACCTCGTCATCACTAATGGTCACATCCCTGGCTTCACCTCGACGTACTTTGTCCTGAATAACTATCAAGTGCCGTTCATCATACGGGCATGCTCTAATCTAGTCATAAAGAGAAGGCCTGGAGGCTACATAGGCCAATACGCGCGGAGGCTATGACACATCCAATATTACTAGCTGTCCTGCTAAAGCCCGAACATCGAGTGCTAAAGGTCGCTCTGCTGCTGAAAGGTAGCTAGACTCCCCAAACTCTCTGCTCTGCGACTCAGGGCATCGACCACTACATTGGCCTTCCCTGGATGATATAAAATAGTGAGGTCATAATCCTTGAGAAGCTCCAACCATCTCCTCTGAAGCAAATCCAATCCTTCTGCTTCAGCTGATACTGCAAACTACGATGATCGATGAAAATCCCACACTGCACCCCATATAAATAATGGCGCCAAATCTTCAAGGCATGAACAATGGAAGCTAACTCAAGATCGTGCACTTGATAATTCTTCTCGTGTACCTTCAACTGTCTAGATGCGTAGGCAATCACCCTACTAGCCTTCATCAATACCGCTCCCAAGCCAACTCTAGAAGCATCATACTAGATTGTATAAGAACTCGAACCATTAGGAAAAACCAATACCGGAGCTGTGGTCAAAGCTGACTTGAGCTTCTGAAAGCTCTCCTTACATTCATCAGACCATCTGAATGGAGCACCGTTCTGGGTCAATCTGGTCAAGGGTGAAGCAATAGAAGAAAATCCCTCCACAAAGCGACAGTAATATCCCGCCAAACCATGGAAACTCCTAATCTCTATAGCTGAGGACGGTCTGGGCCAACTCTGCACCGCCTCAATCTTCTTCGGATCAACCTGAATACCCTCACTGGACACCATGTGCCCCAAGAAAGCTATTGAACCAAGCCAAATCTCACACTTGGAGAACTTTGCATAAAGCTTCTCCTCTCTCAATCTCTCCAACACAACCCTCAAATGTTGCGCATGCTCCTCCTGGCTACGAGAATATACCAGGATGTCATCAATGAACATTATGACAAAGGAACCAAGATAAGGCAAAACACGTTATGCATCAAGTGCATAAAGGCTGCTGGGGCATTGGTCAGCCCAAATGACACAACTAGAAACTCATAGTGGCCATATCTGGTCCTTGAAACAGTCTCAGGATGTCAGAATCTCAAATATTTAGCTGATGATACCCGGTCTCAAATCAATCTTAGAGAACACTCTGGCTCTCTACTAGTCAAACAAATCATCAATACGAGGCAAAGGATATCGGTTCTTCACCGTAACCTTGTTCAGCTGTCGATAGTCAATACACATGCACATAGAACCATCCTTCTTCTTCACAAACAACACCGGTGCACCCCAAGGTGACACGCTAGGACGAATGAACCCCTTATCTAGAAGTTCCTGAAGCTGTTCTTTCAATTCCTTTAACTCCGCTGGTGCCAAACGATAAGGTGGAGTAGAAATAGGCTGAGTGCCCGACACCAGGTCTATACCAAAATCAATGTCCCTTTCAGGTGGCATGCATGGCAGGTCTGCAGGGAACACGTCCGAAAAATCATGGACCACAGGAACAGAATCAATAGCAGGAGTCTCTCCACTAACATCCCTCACAAAATCCAGATAAGATAAACATCCCTTCTAAACCATACGTTGAGCCTTCAAGTAAGAAATTACCCTGCTAGGCACATACTCAGAAGAACCTCTCCACTCAACCCTCGGAACTCCAAGCATAGCCAAGGTCACAGTCTTAGCGTGACAATCAAGAATAACATGACACAGAGATAGCCAATCCATGCCCAGTATCACATCAAAATCAACCATGCTAAGTAACAATAGATCCACTCGAGTCTCCATACCCCCAATAGATACCACACAAGACCGATACACGCGGTCTACAGAGTCGACACATGAACAGACGTAACTAGAGACTCGCGACGCATATCCAGAAAGTGTGAAAAATAAGAAAAGACATATAAATATGTAGAACCAGGGTCAAATAAAGCCAAATAATCTCTTTAACGGACTGAGATAATACATGTGATCACCACGTCGGAGGCCATAGCATCAGGCCTAGCTGGAAGTGCATAGATACGTGGTTGACCTCCACTTGCTCGACCTCCCCCTCTGGGGCGGCCTCTAGCTGACTGACCACCACCCATGGCTGCCTGGGTGGGTGGTGAAGTGACTGGAGATGATGTCGAAGGCTGGCTCCTAGGCCGAGATGGACCTCCAATAAAATGAGGACACTGCCTCCTCATATGCCCAAACTCTCCACACTGATAGCAACTCCCCGGTGCAGGAGACGGGGACTGAAGGGAACCCCTGGAACCAGAATAACCACTTGAGGAACCCTGTATCGAGGAACCCTTAATAGACGGTGCCCGAGACGAACTCTAAGCTGGGAGGGCACTGAAGGATGAACGACCTGGATGAGAACCGTAGGGATCCTGCCCCGATGAGGCGCCGCTATAAGCTGGGTGAACTGGCCGAGGAGGTCTAAATGGGCGACCTCTACTGTGATGAAACTTCCCTCTGGAAGGGGCACCACTGAAACTACCAGAACCACGAGGCCTCTTTGCCTTCCTCTCCTCTCGCTCCTGGCGGCGAACAAACTTAATATCTCGAGCAATATCAACAACCTGCTCGAAGGTAGCACCAAACACTCTCTCCCTAGTCATCAAAATACAGAGCTGGTAAGTGAGGCCATCCACAAACTCCTGATCCTCCCCCTATCATTAGGGACTACCTTAGTAGCATGACGAGCCAACTCAGAAAATCACGTCTCATATTGTGTAACTGATAGCTCTCCCAGACACAACTGCTCAAACTGCCTGCGCTGCTCCTCCCTGTGGGACTGAGGGACATACTTCTCCAGAAAGATATTGGAGAACTGCTTCCAGATGAGGGGTGCTAAACCAACAGGCCTACGCCTCTCAAAAGACTCCCACCAAGTGAAAGCAGCACCAGAAAACTGAAATGTAGCAAATGAGACCCTACTGGTCTCCAGAATCCCAGCAGTACGAAGTATCCTTTGACACTTATCCAGAAAACCTTGGGCATTCTCGCCCTCTGTGCCGCTGAAAGTCGGAGGCTGAAGTCTACTAAACCTCTCCAGCATGCGCTGCTCATCCTCTGGCATAGCTGGGACCACATAGTCATGAACTTGAGTGTCACGACCCAAACTGGAGGGTCATGACTAGTACCCGAGCCATATTTGCCTAGCACCAACGTACATTTTATCTAAAAAAAATTATAATCTTTAAGGGCCGACGAGATCAATATAAGTGGAAGATATGGATTATCACCAAACAATGACAGATAATAGAATTAACATGGATAACATGGGATAACAAGACTGCCAAGAAACTACATATAAGTTAGGGGCTACCACACTTCCATGAAAGACTATACAACATAAATCATCCGACAAGGCATACCAAACTATACATAAGCTGACACGTGTCTATGAGCCTCTAAAGGAGCATAAGTAATGCAACATAGTCGGAACAGGGCCCCGACATACCCATAATATCTATAGCAAAAATGCATACCAAGACCACGGCAAGTCCGGAGAAGGGATCTCGCCTATAACCGCTGAACTGGAAAGCCTACTGTGGTGGGGCAACTGCGTCTACCTGTCTATCAGGACCTGCAGCACGACATGCAACGTCCACAAATATAAAGGATGTCAGTACGAATAATGTACTGAGTATGTAAGGCAGGTCAATAT